>OY821520.1:24251896-24324396 GCA_963682025.1 Cordilura impudica
TTATTAATTTTTAATTTTTAATTTTTAATTTTAACACTTTTATGCTCAACACTATAATATTAATAGGCTAGGCGATTTCTTGTGACAGATGTTTTGTTCTACCGTTTTATCCCGATTTTTAACAAACGTATATTATTTGAAAGGTATTTCCTTTTAGCTGTCTTGTAGATTTACAGATATTTCAATTTTTTCCTTTATTTTGAGAAAATTGCATTTAAAGTTGCTACTAACACATACATAAAATCATGCAATGCTATGTGTGTGTTTATTAAATTTGTAAATGTGTTTGGTTTTTTGTGTTGATTTGTGAATTGGCTAGAATTGATTAGCATACCTTTAGGGTCTTTATTTAATGAAAAAATAAAATTTCCTAGTATTTGCACTCGAATTTCGAGGGCTGGAGTCTGCTAGTTCATATTATTACAGCATTTATAGAATTCTACAAAATTAATTTTAAACACAGTTTAAATTTTAGATAAAAGATAAATTTTAGGAAAAATCGTTTAAAAAAAGTTCTTCAAAATCAAAAGGGGAATTGTATAAAACAAATATTATTAATTGGCCATTTTTGTTCAAATTTATAATTCCAGAGCAGTGTTATTACGATTCTTCGTACACTTGCTATGGCAATCCTTCTATTTTTTTCTTCTTTTTGATTTAGCGGCTAGATAGCATTGCCATTAGAGAAGGTTGTTTCACATTCGTGCTGTTGTGGAAAATAACTAACGTGAATAGCAAACGTTGGTAAAGAGAGCGCAAGGCAGACAGGGAGTTGTGTGTGCGTGACTTTGCACCATTTGCTAATGTGCAATAATAAAAAAAAAAAAAATTTTCAAAAAGACAGCTTTAAAAGTATTAAATAATAACCACGGACATCCTGGTCTTTGCATCAGATATGCTAAAAATTAATGTTAGAAAATGTGTTGTTTTGACAATGGTCTTATTTTTTTATATCCTTTAATGGAAGGGACTCTAACAAACTTTTTTTTTTACTATTTTTCTATGCTTTTATGTTTTGCTTTTGATTTTTGTTGTTATTGAGGTTGACAAAGTTGTTTAGTAGTTCTGTTTATGTTGGGGGGTTGTGGCTGTTTTGATTTGATCTCCAAGCATTTATGTGTAGAAAGAGAGAGAGAGAGGGAGAGACAGTGTGTGTGTGTGTTTCGATTTCTGTTTGAGATAGTGAAGTGCGAAAATGAAATCAAATATTTTGTTTTTTTTTTTTATTGTGTTGTTTTTATGTTTTTCAAATTAACTGTCTTTTTGGACATGTGCTTTTATGTTTTCTGGGGGTTTTTTTTCACTTTATTGGTTATGGCTGGGGAAAATGTGAAAATATAATTACTGGTGTAGTTGTTAGTTGGAATAATTTGATTTTCATTTAGTACTAATGGCAAAATATGATAAACAAAGTGGCGTATGAGTACTTTTTATTCTTCATATTAGTATTAAGCATACGCTGTGATGGACTCTGAAGTAAATATTTAATTATACACTGAGTTTGTGCTGGTGTTTGTAACTACCAAAAATATTTGGTTGTGATGCTGAGTCGATTTAGCGATCTCCCTCCGTCCCTCTATCTGTCTGTCCGCCCGTCCGCCCGTCTGTGTATTCTTATAAACCTTGTAATCAAGCCACGCACAGTGGACCATATTTTGAGAAGGCGGCCAAAAATCATTTTTTTTTTTTTTTGTTACCGATTTTAAAGTTATGTTATTCATTTGAAAGTAAATACTAGTAAACCTCGGGAGCCAAAAAATTGCGACTCTATCTCAACTATATCACAGCGAACAGGTTCTTCGAAAATGAGCTTTCTCAGTATTTTGCTAAAATTAAAAATTTCTTTGTAAATTTTTATTTTTGAATGACTGTGACTTTTTTGATTTAGAAGATTTTGAAGTGAAATAAATTTTGTATAATTTTGTGGCTTCCATACTATTAATGTTAAAAATGTAAAATCACTGAGTCATTCCGAAATTTCCGAAAATCTCCTACTTAATAGAGCATAACTCCTGCCAGTCAAAAGCAGTCAGAAAAAATCTTGCACTCTTCTATAGTCCGAACCCTCCCCTATACTCCTATACCCCATTATACACCCGTCAGTTTCCGCCCGTGTGCACCAGAACAATTTTTCTGACCCAAGGTTAGATATTTTCTGCAAAATTTATGAATACAAAAGTTGTCCACTATGTGGTTAGGATATATTAAGTTTGAGGTGATGTTTGTAACTGCCAAAAATATTGGACCTTTATCCATCTTTTATTATACGGATCGACTCAAAAACACTTTCTGAGTCGATTAAACGATGTCCGTCCGTCCGTCTGAGTGTTATGAATACAAAAGTTGGTCGTACCGGTGCACCGCGGTGTATTTTTTTGCGTGTCGGTAGAGTTGTCAGGAGTTGTTATATACTTATAAAAAGGGATGAGATATAATGCGCTTATTTGTTACAGGTACATTTACATAGGTATCATTCAAAAACATTAATAGTCTGAATTACAGAATGGTAAAAAAAAAACTATTGCGACATAGCCCCTTAAGATATGGGCAGGTATGCTTAACCTTTTAAAAGGGGTTAGGGTGTGGGTTTTTTATGCTTCTAAAAGTGGTAATAAATGATAAAAAAAATTTATTTTACATAATTGCAAGAAAGGGTATTTATAATAATGTTTCCACAATTATTATTCATTACAATTTGTGCAATGGCTAAGTACTGTTACAGAGATCTGGCAGATATTTATTTTCAACGAAATGATGTAGACGATGTAATTTTGTACATAATGAGCAACGACTTCTTTAAGAATAGTAACCTAGAAGACATTGAAATGCACAAAGGAAAAATTACTAATTTTGCATCGAATTTGAAAAGACGGTACATTGAATGCTCTCATAGCAAGGCAAAGATGTACAAACGTTACCAAGACTGGTTGATAAAGGAACTTATTTTTGAGAGTGCATCTACAACTGCCAACGAAAGTGGAAAAAAGGGTCGACCAGCAAAACCAATTGACGGATGTAGTGAAAGATCTCGAAGGCGCAAAGAATTATTAAGGATTCATTTTTGCACCAAATTCAACCAACCAAAATAAAAAAAAAATAATATTGAAATAATTGAAAAAATAGTAGAAGCGAGCCCAAGGCGCACAAAGAGGATTTTGAAAAGCATTCCTACACCAATTGAAGATAAGAAATTTACGCCGGAAGAAGCGTTCGCTCTATTTTTGGATTTGAAATTGACCAAAAATCAATATAAGGAATTGCGGAAGTGAACCAATGAAAAGAATTGTGGGATTTTTCAGAGTGTCGAGATTTAGTTTCTGCCAAAAAGGAATCAGCAGAAATAAAATTGCAAGATCTCCTTGAACATACTGCAGAACGATTGCTAAATACGCTTGATACTGATCATTTAAAAAAAAATGGTAATGGCAGCATTACTTTAATTTCTAAATGGGGATGTGATGGATCCTCTGGTCAGAAACAATACAAGCAATTTAATGCGGAAAATTCATCAGATGCTAATTTATTTATGGTATCTTTCGTTCCATTGCGATTAACAAAGAGGTATAGCGTCTTAGAGCCGTCAACTAGTAGAGCAACAGAAATTGATATATGGAAAAATGAAATTCCTTCTTCAACAAAGTATTGCAGACCAATAAAATTTGCATTCAAAAAGGAAACCAAAGATGTCATAACTGAAGAAGTTCAAAAAATAAAAGATCAAATTAAGGAACTTCAACCAGTAATATTTAAATTTGATGACCAAGACATTGAAGTACATTTTAAAATGTGTCTCACAATGATTGATGGAAAAGTTGCACAAGCTTTAACTGGAACAAAGTCAACGTCAAGCTGCAAAATATGCCAAAAGACATCAAGTCAATTAAGCCAACCCCCACCAGAAGACGATAGTTTTAAGGAAGCCTACGAATTTGGAATGTCCCCTCTTCATGCTAGAATACGTTTCATGGAGCATATTCTTAAATTGGGTTATGATTTGGAATTTGGTCCGTTAGGCGAAACAGTGAGAAAAAACAAAGAAAATTAAGAAAAAACAAAGCAAAAAAAAAACAAATTCAACAAAAATATCTAAAGCTAGGCCTCGTTATCGACCAACCAAAACAAGGGGAAGGAAACACAAATGATGGAAATACTCCAAGGAGATTTTTTTCCGATCCGGAAACTGCAGCATCTATCACAGGTGTAGATCATGAATTAATAAGACGATTCAAAATCATATTACAAGTTCTAGCATGCAGCAGAAAGATAAATGCAAAAAAATTTGGAGAGTACGCCAATAAAACAGCTTTACTTTATAATGAAAAATACTCTTGGAGATATATGCCATCCACAGTCATAAAATTTTGTACCATGGGGAACAAATAATTCAAAACAATATGCTACCAATAGATCTATCTGAAGAAGCGCAAGAAAAAAGGAACAAAGACTACAGATTCTTTCGCGAGCACAACACAAGGAACATGTCCAGATGTTGTACTAATGAAGACCTTATCACTAATTTGTTGTGCACTTTAGATCCATATATGTCCAACATTCGCCAAAAAAATGGAAAACTACCTCTATTGAATTAGACGAAGAAGCTAAACAACTTCTAGAAGATGAAAATCAAGGCTATTTAGAAGAAATTTTTACTAAAATTGGTTGATTTAAAGTACTTTTTAATTACACTAACAATAAGTTACACTTTTTTGAATATAGTTAAAAAAAAAAATTTCTTGATTTAAAAATTTATATATTTACAATAAAAATTGTTATATTTCATAAATTTACCATAAAAATTGATATAAAAATATTTAAAAAAAAACAATAAAAAAAAATTTAACTAAAGCAAAAACATACCGAGTTTTTCATTGAAACTTCTCTATCTTGAACCAATATAAGGTAACTTTTACGTTCGCTGCTTAATAAATTATATTTTAACTCGGGATCTTTCAAAAAAAAAAAAAAACAACCTTTGGCCCTTGTGCACATTAGGACTAAAAAGTTTACGGGGGCCAAAGTTAGGCATTTTCTGAAAAAATTAACTTAAAATATTGTTAAAAAGTATTAGTTGTAAAATTCTCGTCAAATGGTCCACTGTGCACCGCACAGGTAGCGATTTTTTTTTTTTTTTTATTTAGTACAAGCGAACTAATTTCAAAAATGAAGATTCAGTTAAGACTCGAAACTCAGCCGAAGCTGATGTCTTAGATGATGATGTCTTGCTAGATTTTTCTAATATCTTTGTCAGAGTGCACAATTTAAACATGTTAAGGATTGAAAACTATTTTCGTTTCAGGTACAGAGGAAAGAAATTTCCTGATGCAATAGTCGCTTAAATTTGTTGGTGGTATAAAAACACATTTGAAGAAGAGGAAGAGGAGGAAAAAGAGGAAGAAGGGGAAGACAAAGATGAAATTCCAGAATATCTGTTGGACGAAATTATCGACCTTTCTAATGATGATGACGATGACCAAGATATTAGAGAGAGCAGTGATGTTGATCCACAGCCGCCTGCTGAACTGCAACTGGCCAAATCATTAATTTAATTTATTTAATTTTTTCACTTAAAACTTTTCATAACGAACATTTCAAAAATATATTTTTTCCATATTTTTATAATTTCTTTTTCAATGTTTCTTAAAAACCAACACTGAACAAAATAGGTACATAAAAAATGAGAAGTAAATTAATATTAAGCTGGAAAACGCAAGTTTTGTATTGGATTGTTTTCTTTTCAAATGAAATCTATTGAAGAAACTGAGAAGCATATTATAGATCAAACAGAAAGCAAAAAAGACTTAGTTTTAGTGGAAAATATTTTCAAAAAGCATGAAAAAAAATAATTTTTCCAACATTTTGCTTCATAAGCACCACAAAAATTTTCTAAATCAATTTTTTTTTTTAAATTTCAATTGTTGCACAGGTCTCTTACAGATTGAAAAAATATCAATTAGTCGACGAGTTATAGCCAAAAAACCATATAAACAATATGCTGAAAATCGGCATTTGACTTCAAAGTTCGAAGGTCGATTAAAAAAAAAAATTCGAACTACCATAAACAAACGCCGCGATACGGGTCTTCTAATTTAGCCTCTATTTTCACCCCTCACTCTCAGAATCGACCTAACTTTTGCTAATCTGAATTTGTTCCACAGTATTATTAGTGATGAGAAAACAATACAAACCAGAGTTGATTAAAATAATTAAATTTAGAAGATGGTATGAAAGAAAATGTATCAAATCTTAACCATTATTTAAAAATTTATAATTTCTGACGTTTTCTTTCAACTGTTTTTTTAAACACAATTGTATTTTAATAATTATAAGATAATGGAAATAAAAAAATAAAGTTTTGTGAAGCCAGAATAATAACTGCTGATCTTGAGCGAAATATTCTATGATTAAATTCATAATATCAAAAATTATCAAGTAATATCGTGAAAGACGACTTAACATTTAGGCTGCAGGACCCGTAAAACAAGCCAATTTAATAGCAAGAGTTTAAAATATACCCAGATATGCACGAATTATTTCATCGTCCTATAAAAAAAAAACACTGATATCAGAGAAAAATCGCGTGGCTCGCAGGAAGCAAGCCATTGGAGCACTGTGCTGAAATTTTGATTTCATTGGCCAAAAATCTATTTCTTTTGCCACCGATTTTTTGAATTTTAACGCCATTTTGTAGCTAATATATCCACATTAAGGTAGCCAAGAAATTTGGTTAAACTGTTGCTTATTGTGGGTGTGGATTGCTGTCAAACCGAACTGTTTTTTAGTCACAGAAACAGATAATTTTTTTTTTATCAAAAATAAATGGTTACTACTCGCAAGTTATCATCGATAATGACCTGCGGTCCTTTTTTTATTTTATTTATTATTTTTAATTTTTAATTTTTATTTTTAATTTTTAATTTTTTATTTTTTATTTTTAATTTTTTATTTTTAATTTTTAATTTTTTTTTTTTTATTTTTTATTTTTTATTTTTCATTATTCATTTTTCATTATTCATTTTTCATTTTTCGTTTTTCGTTTTTCGTTTTTCATTTTTCATTTTTCATTTTTAATTTTTAATTTTTAATTTTTAATTTTTAATTTTTAATTTTTAATTTTTAATTTTTAATTTTTAATTTTTAATTTTTAATTTTCAATTTTTAATTTTCAATTTTTCATCTTTTATTTTTTATTTTTAATTTTTTAATTTTAATTTTTCATTTTTAATTTTTAATTTTTAATTTTCAATTTTTCATTTTTTATTTTTCATTTCTCAGTTTTCATTTTCTATTGCCATTGTCCATTTTCATTTTTTATTTTTAATTTTTAATTTTTCATTTCATTTTTCACTTTTTTTATTTTTCATTTTTGATTTTCATTTTTCATTTTTCATTATTCATTTTTCATTTTTTATTTTTCATTTTTTATTTCTTATTTTTTATTTTTTATTTTTTATTTTTCATTTTTTATTTTTCATTTTTTTTTTATTATTCATTTTTCATTTTTAATTTTCCATTTTTCATTTCTTAGTTTTCATTTTCCATTGTCCTTTTTTCATTTTTCATTTTTAATTTTTCAATTAATTTTTCACTTCTTTTTTATTTTTTATTTTTCATTTTCGTTTTTCATTTTACATTTTTTATTTTCATTTTTCATTTTTCATTTCTTATTTTTCATTCTTTATTTTTCATTTTTTGTTTTTCAGTTTTAATTTTTTATTTTTTTTTTTCATTTTTAATTTTTTTTTTTTTTCATTTTTCGTTTTTAATTTTTTTTTTTTTTCATTTTTCATTTTTTATTTTTTATTTTATTTTATTTTTTATTTTTTATTTTTTATTTTTAATTTTTTATATTTTATTTTTTATTTTTTATTTTTTATTTTTCATTTTTTATTTTTTATTTTTAATTTTTTAATTTTAATTTTTCATTTTTAATTTTCAATTTTTCATCTTGTATTTTTCATTTTTAATTTTCAATTTTTCATCTTGTATTTTTCATTTTTTATTGTTTATTTTTTATTGTTTATTTTTTATTGTTTATTTTTTATTGTTTATTTTTTATTGTTTATTTTTTATTTTTCATTTTTTTTTAAAATTTTTTTATTATTTATTTTTCATTTTTTTATTATTTATTTTTCATTTTTAATTTTTAATTTTTCATTTTTCATTTTTAATTTCTAATTTTTTATTTTTAATTTCATATTTTTCATTTTTTATGTTTCATTTGTTATTTTTTACTTTTCATTTTTCACTTTTTATTTTTCATTTTTCATTCTTATTTTTAATTTTTTATATTTCATTTTTCATTTTTTTATTATTCATTTTTCATTTCTAATTTTTCATTTTTTATTTTTCATTTTTCATTTTTATTTTCATTTTCATTTTTTATTTTTTATTTTTCATCTTTCATTTTCTTTTTCATTTTTCATTTTTGATTTTTCATTCTTTATTTTTCATTTTTTGTTTTTCAGTTTTAATTTTTTATTTTTTTTTTCATTTTTCATTTTTTATTTTTTATTTTTAATTTTTAATTTTTAATTTTTAATTTTTAATTTTTAATTTTTAATTTTTAATTTTTAATTTTTTAGTTTTATTTTTTCATTTTTAATTTTTCATTTTTTATTTTTAATTTTTTAATTTTAATTTTTCATTTTTAATTTTTAATTTTCAATTTTTCATCTTTTATTTTTCATTATTTATTTTTCGTTTTTCTTTTTTAATTTTTCATTTTTCACTTTTTATTTTTCATTTTTATTTTTCACTTTTTATTATTCATTTTTATTTTTCATTTTTCATCTTTCATTTTTATTTTTTATTTTTCATTTTTTATATTTAATTTTTTGTTTTTCATTTTTCATTTTTCGCTTTTCATTTTTCATTTTTTATTATTCATTTTTAATTTTTGATTTCTCATTTTCCATTTTTTATTTTTTATTTTTCATTTTTTATTTTTCATTTTATATTTTTCATTTTTAATTTTTATTTTTAATTTTTTATATTTCATTTTTCGTTTTTCATTTTTTTATTATTCATTTTTCATTTTTTATTTTTCATTTTTCATTTTTCATTTTTCATTTTTATTTTTCATTTTTTATATTTCGTTTCTCATTTTTTATTTTTCATTTTAATTTTTCATTTTTTATATTTCGTTTCTAATTTTTTATTTTTCATTTTTCATTTTAATTTTTCATTTTTTATATTTCGTTTCTAATTTTTTATTTTTCATTATTCATTTTCAAATAGGTTATTATATATCATAATTTTTTACCAATACAATCATTAGTCACACCGATTTTGTCTTACGGCTCACATGTTACGCTGTTTTGGTGATTGTATTGTGAAATAGAAATTTACCCCGTTGCGCGTTTACACATGAAAAATTACTAAAATATTTTGGACGGTTCAAAAGTTACAGAATTTGGCCAGTGAAAAACAATTTTCAGCCACTGTGTGGAGGTAATTTAAAAAAAAAAAAATCTAAAAACTACTATTTTCAAAGAGCGGGTATTTTATAATGCAAATTAAATACATTATTTAAAAACTTTCACTTTGTTGAACTATAAAAACGAGGTGACCAAAACTACTTCTATGCTTTATGCTTTTTCCCATTGCTATATATAATTTGGCCACGAATAGGTTAAACAAAAAATCAGGTCTCTCAGAAATTTAACTAAAAAGAACTAAGAAAATTATAGTCGGTTTAGACCGACTATACGATACCCTATGCCATGCGTTTAGAGACACTATCTCTTAAGTCCAACTAATTAGATATAGAAAATAAGTATAAACCAAATGTGAGTGTCATTGTTATTAATTTTGTTGCATTCGGCTATGATAAAGTTCATATCGGATGCATTATTTTTATGGGGACTAGGCCAAAAAACGGACCTATTCTGACCATATTTGGCAAGGTCACATATTTTTTGCAAAAACATATACAAACCAAATTTGAGAAAAATTTGTGTGATATTTTTGTTTTTTAACAGATTAAAGTGAAGATCGGGAATTAGCTTCATATGGGGGCTATGACTAAGAATTGTCCTATAGGGTTTATTTTTCGACTACTGATAAATGGATGAAATAAACATACACAATCAAATTGAACGAGATCTACATGATAATTTGGATACTATTGCAATTTAAGTCGACCTCTTTATATACTGTATGGTATGAACTTTTGAATAAGAATCAGTAAAATATATACAGTTTGGTTTTAAGTCAACGAATTGAAAAAATTTAGTTAATGGGTTACAAAAAAATTTTGTCCAAATAGCATTCGTTAAATGTTAATTTAGAAAATAAATTCCTTTGAAGCTTTTATTCTGCTAATAAATCTGTTAACGAGTAGGAGTGAAGTTGGACGCCCATGTTCTGTTTCTCAATTAATTTTTAGTTGCTAACAAACTTCCTATACCAAAACCATTTAATCATACAATTATGCAAAGAAAGCTTCTCTTTAAATTTAATTTTATATTCTGTTTTCCCTTTCCAGATTTGTGATAATTTTTCCAATTTTAACTTCATTGAAAAGTTAAAAACAAACACGCAGGCCTTACAGACAACTGCAATTTGTTTTAATAATTTTTTTTTTTTTTTTTTTTAAATTAAGTTTTATTCTTCTTCAGTTAAATTTCAATCCCTCATATATTTATTGTTGGGGATTTTCTTTCATGCATAAACTACATTTACATTACAAAATGAAGGGGAGGAAAATTTTCGACAGACAGATAATCAGCAAAACAGGTGCAAAATGTTTCATAATATTCTACACTTGATCAACAAGATAAACAATTACATTTTTATAAACAAAGTAAAACATACAGAGTGTATATAATAAAACTTAAATATTATTGTGTTTGACTGCTGTTTAAAAATTTACATTAAACAGTTTTTTTTTTTTTTTTTTTTTTTTTTTTTTTTTTTTTTTTGAAATTTATATGGTAAAACATTTGTGGAATCTAAAACACCCATTAAAACAAATGATAAAAACGTATGGTTAATAAAATATCGATGATATAAATGTAAACAATTAAAAATGTAATCAACAAACAGAATTTCCAATTAAATATTTTTTTTTTTTTTTATAGTTGTATTTATTCGACCTTTCAAATTGTTAATAAAACTTTGAGCTCGAGCTCAACATATGAAGTTTTATTAATTTTTTTTTTATTATTATTATACGAAATAACACTAGAAAAACCCTACATATCGGAATCTCTTTTCGGAACTTCTGTCAAGAACCTTTGATTTGCCTTTGTATCAATCGAGCCATGACTGCGCAAATAGCTTAAGGGACAAAGTCAATATTTTAGAGAAGAAAGTATATAAGTTATCATTTTTTTTTTTTTTTTATTTAAATTACTAACTTCGTATACCCATGAAATTTTGAAAGCAGATATAAACCAAAATCAAATAGAATGTCACTTGGCTAATTCCATGGTGACAGACATGACATTCAGTGATCTTTGTAATTCAATATTATACAGTAAAAGTTTTCCATTGTTCACAAAAATATACAAAATTATGCAGACGGACCTGACCAACATATTTACCATTAGAAACATTGAGAAAGTATTATTGTTATTAATAATTGGGGAGGTAAAAAGCAGTCGTGACAGACATGACAATAATCATTTTAGAGGATGTTTGTAAATCACAGAAAAGCAGTTGTTTATAGTTGATATAAAAGCTAGTTTATTAATAAAGCATATAAAAAACATGAATTCTAAAATAAATTACAGTAAAAATAAGTATTTTGTAATGTGACAGACATGACACTGACTTTATTTTCAAAATTACATAATTACACTTTTCCTTTCTTACTGGAGAAATATGGGCGATACAAATATTCAAAAATACATCTAACAAACTATTTATTTGAACCGGTATCAATAAAAATTATTTAAATTCGAATTTTAAAATTGGACGTAAGGTTGACCTTTGCATGGAATTACCCACTTAAGCTATTTTCGGTCATGGCTCACATGGGTTTTGAGCTACATACTTTTTTATTTTTGGAAACAGGTAGTTAAGTTTTTTGTACTCTAGCCGTTTCTTTATATAAACCTTTCTCTTTTTATTAGTCCAACAAGTTTCAATTGGTCTTAGTTGGGAAATATGTGGCATAAATTGAATTTCTTTTCTTTTTAACTTCTCAATTATTGTAGCTTTTAGCGTAATGTGAAGACCCCAAATCGATCCAGAGAATGATTTTGTCTCGTCGATGATATTGTCCTATACAATTCTGAACCATGTAGGAAAATTTTTGTGACCGTTTTTCAGCAAAATGCGCTAACGAAGGAGTGTGAAATTGGGCTTAGTTATATATCATATAGAGGAGAAGTGACGAATGATAAAATTTATGTATAATATGTGTTAAAAATTATTAAATTAAATAAAATAAAATATTAATAATAAATAATTTTATATGCAACTAAAGGCATGCTAATTAATTTTAGCCAGTTCACAATCCATCGCATAGCATTATAAGTGTATATCACACGCCCTGTCTTGAATTGTGAATTGCTAAAATTGATTAGCATACCTTAAGGCTCTTATAAAAATTATTTATTATTAAGGAAATTTAATGAATTTTATTTAAATATTCATAAATTTTTTATATATATTGATTAAAAAAACATGGAAAGAAAAAAATTTAATGAAAAAATAAAATTTCTTAGAATTTGCACTCGAATTTCGAGTGCTGGGCTATGCTAGTTATTATGAATATGCACATTGGCAAATTTATGATTCAACGACTTCCCGTTCTCTTTTGGCCAACCACACGTAAATGTTTTTTATTGAGTGTTTTTTTTTTTTCGTTCAATTGCAGTGATTTCTTTTACTTAACGATAGAAAAATATTTTTCTTAGAACTATTTCGCCTTGTTCTAATAAAAGGTAATTGTGAATAAGCGATATGCTAAACAGTGACGGATGGTACAATGAAACAATGTATTTTGGCATCTTATCTTCATATATATAAAAATGAGAGCTCTGAAACTAAGCACATATAAATATTAAAATAATTTGAAGAGTTGCAAAAAAATTGGCGGGATCGGGCCAATGGGCGTGGCACGCACCATACAAAGTAAATATTTAATGTCATATATCTAAAGTACTGTAATAAATAAAGTCTTGGGACTTACTGCAGGTCCATGAGTTATCAACGTTAGTACCCGGAAAAAAATGGACGGAATCAAACCAGTGGGCGTGGCACTTTCCACACATGGTATGTATCTAGAGTACTATGGTGCCCAGAGTCTTGACACTTTCTGCACGTCAATTGCTTGTTAATATCAGTAGTCGTACCAAAAATGGGCGGGATTGGGTTTGTGGGCGTGGCACCTCCCATACAAAAAAATTATCTGGAGTGCTATAAACCCGAGTCTTGAAACTACGTGCGAGTTCAGGAATGATGAGTGTGAGCAGATATGAGAAAAATGGGCGGGATCAAACCAGTGGGCGTGGCACCTCCCATATAGAGTTGCATAGAAATAAGTTATTTGGCAAAACAACACTTGCCGGGTCAGCTAGTAAGTACAAAAAAATGCTTGCTACCGGCATTAACGAGAACAGAGGTTAATTCTGTTTAAAAAAAAAATATAAAAAAATACTTACAAATAGAAAACACTTAAAACTATGTATATAAATAAAACAAAATGTTAATCAGCAGTATTTTAACAGATATTATCACAGAACTGTAGCAGAAATGTTACAGAACTAAAAACGAACTGTTCAAGGTAAAAAAAAACGAGCTGTTCAAAACAAATTAAGAACAATATACATGTATGTTAATTATTTATGGAGACGATATGTTAAATGACTTTTCAAAGCGTTAGTTTAACAGTTCAATTTAGAATGTAATATGCATCAAGTACCAAAGAACCTTTGATTGCAGTGGCTACACCCAGGTATGAATTGGCCAATAAAAGGCTGTAACCTCTTAGACGTATTTTTTGGTTTTTGAGTAAATGGCATTCTTGAATAAATCATATGTCAATACTATTATATGATGGAGTGTTGAAAAGATCAATTTTACGACTGGTATCGACAATAGAACGTACGTTAGAAAGTAAAAAAAAATAGATGTCTATGGCCCTTAGTTATTATTTATTTTTTGTAAGAGACGCAGGAATTCGCCTTTTGCCTATTCTTCTGCATGTTTCTGTAATTTTTAAGAAACTTCTGTATTTCTTGTTCCAATGTCATTTTCTACGGTTCTAGCCAGAAATTTGCCAATTTGAAAAATTCCTCAATAAGGGAGAGTTTCTTTTCCCCGAACTTTAATCTTGTTCTAATTGTGGCTGAAATAAGCTCGCAAAAGTCATACCACGAGATATAGTATAACGATGAATATATAGACGAATTAATGGTCCTTCTGACATTACTGCTTAAAGAATTGTCTTTCAGAACTTTTAACGTATTTTTTATAGGAGTCGCAGCCCCTCCAATTTGCAGGATTACCTGGCTCTCTGCAGTTTACACAAATGGGTTTGAGCCCTCTGACTGACTGAGTTCGCATTCACCATTTCACAGAGTTGCAGTACCGAGCTATATGCCCCCAACACTGAATTTCACTGTTCTTTTCATTTGGTTTTTCCCAGACCACTCTCTGCTTCAACAAATGCTTTATATGAGCAATGTCCGTTAATTTTTTGCCAGGGAAAAGGGTTGTCGGGTCAGATCACCAATCAGGGTGCCATCACTGTTGATGGTGTCGTCACTGTTATTGTTTTATCGTTTGTCTATCCCTTTTCCTACTTGTTTACGTGTTGTATATTGTAGTTAGCTAACCAACAACAAACACTGTTGGTACGCTAACACAATATACATACGTCTCTCATGTTATTGAGTGAGAGTTAACTGTTCTTTTCGTTAAGTAGTTTGGTATTTACTTTTTCTTGTGATCTTCATATATAAATTGTAAATTAGTTTTAAGAGTAGTCGTAGTCGAATCTTTAAATGAAAAACATTAAAGAACTAAACAGTGCGTTTGATAAATTTTATTTGTTTTTTAATTAACTTTAATTTTTTATCAAAGAAGGGTAATAAGAAAAAGCCCAGTATTTGACTTGCTTACCCTCGAAAGAGAATTTGTAAGTTTAGATACCTTGCATACAATGTCTGGTACCAGCTGATCTTTATTTCCTGTGTATCCGTTCTAAAATACAGGCCACGTAAAACCAAATAAATTTGTTTAAGTTTTTTAGCAGTAAAAAAAAAGATTGAATCTGCTTTTCACACAGCAGAGACATAATTTCAGAGTGACCATGTGTATCTGAAATATAAAGTTTACTTTTTTGCTTATTGACATTTTTAATTTTGCATGTAATTCTTGGGGACTTAACTTCTAGTTGGACAAAGTCTTTATGTGCTTTACGTGAGCATCTACCCTGAGGGCATATCTCATGGTGATTAACACTAGACGGTTAATCACCAATTTTGAGATATGTTTTAGGCAAAGGTCTCACCTCTTGTTGAGAGACCGAGCCTATCTAAAACTCTTCTAAAATATGGATTGTAGCACCCGAATTGAACGCAACACCACGTTGAGCTGTGCTCTTCCCGCGATGTAAGCAACCACAGCCACTACGAAACTCCCTCGATGGGGCCTTTCCCATAGTCGCTTTGAAGATAATAACACACCCCATCAAGCATTGATAACTCGAACAATAACACAAACTAACTTTCTGACATTTCTTCATCCTTCATCCCAACAACGCTCTTGTCTCCAAATCAACCATACTCTTGTCAGAGTACTGCTTACTAAATTATCGTCATGATTGCCTCATCAGGGGGACGTAACCTGATGTAGACAATTTTCAGTATCATCGTTCTACCAGTAAACTGATTCAGACATTTCTGGAATCCTCTTCAACTCACCCAGCTCATCCGACACTCCTAGTCCTTTATCAAACACTTGTCTACTACCAGCTCTTATCCACCTCCACTGTGGACGTCCGTGTTAATGGTAAGAGTTAGGGTTCGTCTCGTCTAACATTAACCCTACACCATAAAATTTATGGGATGTGATCAACCAACTCTACTGGGTGGCTTTAACACCACCTCAGTTATGCCTAAGCACTAGCTTCTTCTGCGTGTGTTATTGTTCGAATCATCTCCGTTGGTTATAGGCATACATGTTGTATCACCGTTACTGGCGAACCAATAACTTTATGATACAACTTTGCTCAATTGGACAGAAGTCTCTTGTGTTTAACGTGAGTACCTGTCTCGTTGACATAACTTCACGGTGCTCTGAACACTGCATCGGAATATGCGCCGACCACCGACCACATCCTGTGGATGTAAACATGCGTGTGCGACCAAATCCTTTTTAAACGTCTTCTTCTGAAGACTTCCCATGAATACACATTCATACGACTCATTCCCTCATCGTTCACAAGCACACCACTGACATCACAACCATCGCACATAGAGGTATGTGCTCGATCTGGGCGGCCAAAAGCCCAAAAGTCAAAGTAGGAATAATATTGAAAAAAAAAGTCACTGCGTTAAAAGACATTCCAAAGAACATGAGACAAGAACCAAAATTTTTTTTCCGCGCATCACGCGCACGTACGAGCAGTCGAAAGTTGAGTGTTTCACTGAGTTCTCATAATAGAACTGGGTTCCCTTACAAAACTACCGGTTTTCATCGTAAATATTAGCAAAACAAGTTAATCGCACAAGGAAAAAATTATGGATCCTAGTACTTCAGATAATGGACTTATGAAAAATCATTTTACAACATATAATTAGTCATATCAATGCTGATTTTTTTATTGATTGAAAGTAAGGTTATTTTTGTAGTAAATTTTTGTTGAATTTCTTTTTCAAGATGCTTTTTGATATGTTATCAAGGTAGATCAAGCAATAATTTTTTTTGTTTAGCATTATTCAATCTTTCCTTTATTGAAGTAGCAAAAAATTTTTCCCGGATAGTCCCGGATAAGCACTGTTGTAGGCAAAGCTTTTTTTGCCTTTTGGTGCAATTTCAAAAATCAATGAAATTGTGTTGGCTGCTACACATTGTCTTTTTAAAAAGATTTCGGGTCACAAAAATTCATTTTTTTTGCATAGAGTTTTAATGACTGTCGCGATGAACGGTAAATTTATGTGTTTTTGTTGGTACATACAAATAATAATAGAATTGGTACAATAAAAAACAACGTGTATTACGCAAATAAGAATAAGAACTCTATGATCTAACAAGCACTTTTTTGACACCTTAAACATTTTGGATCTCAAAAGCTTTTTTGTTCCTCTTAGATTAGTTTGTGGAGAGAAAAAAGAAACAATTATTTGGGAAAACCCAACACCATCTTCGTCCCGATTTTGTAGGCCGATCAGGTTCCGCTTCATCAAGGAAAGTGCTGCAGTAATTGAAGACGAAATAAAATATGTTAAAAATAACATAAACAATTTAGTTCCAACTGAAGTTGACTTAGACGGGGACAAGTATTTGGTGAAACACATATTAATAATGACTATGGTTGATGGCAAAGTTTGCAACGCAGCCACAGGTACAACATCTACAAGCAAGTGCTACATTTGTGGAGCTACCTCTAAAGACTTCAACAAGCTGGACTTCACTAGAGATATTAATTTTGAAGCTATTGAGTTCGGCCTTTCTGTTCTGCATGCCAGAATACGACTATTTGAAAGTATACTTCATTTGGCATACAAACTACCTGTTAAGAAGTACAGAGAAAGGAAAACAGAAGCAGAAAAAGAATTAGAGAAAGCTAGGAAAAAAGAAATCCAAGACAGGTTTCGTGCCGAAACTGGTTTAATAATCGACATGCCAAAAGCAAATTTTGGTAATACAAATGATGGTAATACTAGCCGAAGATTTTTTGACAATCCATCTTTAGCAGCCGAAATAACGGGCATAAATTACGACTTAATATATAGACTAAAAGTAATCCTTGAAGTGATTTCAAGTGGTTACAAAACAAACATTGAAAAGTTTGAAAATTATACCACAGAAACGGCTCGATTATATGTTGACCTGTACCCATGGCATCCTATGACTCCAACGTTGCACAAAATTTTGGTTCATGGCGCAGTTGTAATTGGAAAATCTCTCTTACCTATAGGACAACTTTCGGAGGAGGCGGCAGAAATTCGTAATAAGCATTTCAGAAGTTATCGGCAAGACTTCGCAAGAAAATTTTCTAGACAAAACTGCAATGAAGATATATTTAATCGCCTTCTACTTAGTTCGGACCCTTTGTTAAGCTGTATGAGAGCAATAAAGAATAGAAATACTAACCCGTTCTTGCCAGAAGCAATATCAATGTTCATATCTGACGAGCCATATACAAATGATTATTCTTCAGAGAGCGATGCAATATTCAATTAAATGTTTTGTTAATCTTTTATGTTGTTTTTGTTATTTTGTTTTCAATAAAACATGTTCATTATATATTCTCATCATTTACATACCATTTCTTTTTTTTTATTCATTACTTTTGAGTACGTATTTATTCCAACATTTTGGTTTTATTAAAAGTTCATTAACTCAGTCAATTTTTAACGGATGTTTTAAACCAAAGTTGCATTTTACCCATAAATAAACATACTTTTATATTACAGTCTTAAATTATACGGTTCCTAAATGAAAAAAACTGTAAAAACATCTCCAAACTTGAAAAATACCCAATTTTTTTTTGCAAAACTTAGTTTGCTGGAGGAATACACACAGATGTCTCAATATTACTTAAGTATCATTTTCATATCTTCGAAATGGCTTAGTTTCTTCTTTCTAAATCCACTGAGAAATTCTAAATCGGTTGATATTCAACAAAGTTACTAGCTTATATGTGCAAAAGGGCAGAAAACCCGGTTTTTTACCCGTAACTCAAGATTTTAGAGGGTTTCGCAAATTTCAACGACACAGACTTGTTGTACTCGACAAGATATGTACACTTAAGCACAAAAATAATTTTGGCCGCCCAGATCGTTGAAATACCTCTATGTGCATCGTCCGTTAATACGACACCTAGAGAATCTGGGTCCCGCATGACCGAGTAAAACGTGCATATGCACAAAACATGATACCAGTCACACTCCGACGTATTGGCCAAGGCTCTTTAATGCAGAAGTGCATTGAAAGACCCGTCTGGACGTTTTGTAACGAACGTCACATCGCGAATGAAGTCATATGTAACTCGTCCTTCGTCGCTACTGTACCACCTATTTTCCCATCTGAAGACAACACACTCATTAAAGAGTGCCTTGCAGTCCGCCCAGCTCTTCCCACTAATGTCATCATTAGTCACCCAATCGTCTTGCAACAACGGCTGTTCTTTCTTAATCCTGTAAGCAATACTTTTACGTATTACCTCCAAGCCAAGAGTGGCTACACCTACCAACACCTGTAAGGCCTCCGTGGCGACCGTACCACAACATGGCACACAAGCGAGCAAGACTACCCTTTGACGTGACATGATTTTCAGCTTTCCTCTGGCAGTCGTGACCACGCTGGACTATACCGACGAACCAAATGTTGCGCAAACAACAAACAATGGTAAATGGACTGCATAGAACGCCTGCTGAGGCCCCAGTCAAGAATGCGCCGGACACATCCCACCACACCAGTCAACTTCGCCTTAACACGCTCGAGATGAACCAAGAAGTTCATACGCTCACACATTGTTATCCCCAAGTATTTGACCTCAGTCGCATACTTAAGGCTAACGACAGTTGGAAGTCGATTTAGCTATAACTTGTCTTTCAGCAACATCATCACAGTTTTGTCCATTGCTACATCTTCTCCTACTCGTCTACTCCAATCGCAGAAAATCTGCATGGCTTCCTACCCCTTCTCTCCAGCTTGCTCAATTGGATAATAAGATGTGTTATATTGACGTTGTAAATAAATATAGGGGGAGAAAACATTGGATTTTCTGCAATGCTATCCTTATCTACATCGCCTTAATCGACGTGCGCCATTTTTTGTCTTTGTATGTCGCCTTTTTTTTATATAAACATCAACACTCAGGGGATGTCCCCTATTAACGCAGTGCACTGTACTGATATCAGAAATATATGTTATGGATAGAGAGAAAGAGGCAGTAGTATTTGTGGATATTTGACTTAATTAATTAATTATATTGTAAATAGGAAAGACCTCAGTAGTTTAAAACATATACGGCTTGTGTGGCTAATAAACGAATTTTCGTGGTTGCTAGTTGTGCGATCCACAGGACAATGGACTGCAAATGGATGAGATCTACTAGACGAGTGTGCGGTGCGTAGAAACACATGGACTCTGGGGATGAGTTTACTTATCTCAGCAGAACACTTCCCATTGTAATAGCAATAATACAGTGTAACGCTACCAACATTCCGACTATGTACCCATGGGTAAGTGAATTGGTTACCCCACTGTCATTGATAAGCACCAACGCCCAGAAGCTTCAAAATTCACTGTGCCCATATATAGGAGTTGTAATGCATTTTTGCTGGGATATTGGTGGTATATATAGTAAGGAGATCAGATGGGGTGAAGTACTTCTTACACCGATTTATGAAACTTAGGCACTTGATAGGTTCTTTCGAAAATGGGTTTATTGCAAAGGATATCATACTGAATTTTCATTCCTCAATATCTGATTCCTCAATATATACACCATCCATGGATACTTGACGCCACTAAGAGATTGTTAGAAGGTATTGATTGAGTGTGTCATTCATATAGTACCTCAAGCCTCCAACAGCCCTAAGCCTTGGCCTTTGATCGAATGAATATGAATGGCACATATTGCAAAAGAGTAGATAGGTTTAGAAGATTCGTTTAACAGCCAAAATGTCCATAAGAATTTCTTTTGTAGATTAAGATTTAATTGAAATAATTTTGAACCAAACGTTTGAATTTTAGAACCATTTTTAGCAAATAGAGGAATGGAATATGAATCATTAGTTGTTGTTGTATATTTAGGAAGAATTGAAACATCAGCCAAAGCGGGTCATAAACAATTAATCGACGACTTTTTCTAAGATTCCCCCCATAATCACTAGTCGTCATTAGTGTTGGGAGAAGGTGTTTTCCGAACTAGAATTAAATGCACAAGGAGGAATGCACTTATTAGCTCGTTCTTTATAACGTCGATGCTAAAAACAAAGATCCTGATTAGAGGAAGAACGCTGTCTGTTTCTTGAGGATGATATAAAATTGGGTTGAGAAGATCGTAAATTTTTACTTACAACATCTATTAATTTATCAAATTTCTTGTTCAATTCATAAAAACTAGAATCTTCTTTAATTGATGCAATATTAGATTTGGGACACTCAAGCATACCATCTGCAACTTTTAACAAATTTGTTAATGATGAAATTTTGTTTAAACCTCTGAGATTTTGTTCACATTCTTTAGAAAATTCAGAAATTCTACTACAAGCAAGATTTCTAATTTCATTGGAAATTTGACTTGGTTTCTGATCTCCCAGTTGTAAATCATTAAAAATACGATTAACTTACATTCTTGACTTTCTTCAAACATTGCAGTAAGTTGAATTTTGAGCGAGTTGTATTTGTTTTCTTGTGGTGAATTTCGAATAAAGTTTGAAATTTTTGTGATGGTAGAAAAATCTAGATATTCAATAACTTTGGAATATTTTATGTTATCAAAATAAATATTGAAAATTTGAAATTTCTGTTCGGTGCTTAAGAACCAAAGTTCTGGGTTTTTTAAGTGCAAAAAGGTTGAAGTAAGAATGATTTGAATTTTTTAGCTCCTCGCTTGAACAATTTTGTATAACTGTTGGTATGGTTGTGTTAGAATTTTGCATCTTGAATTCTTCGAAGCGTTTCTCCATTCCTTCCATAAAACTTTGCATATTTTGTAAAATAACATTCAAGTCGGAAGAAGAACCAGATGGAGTAATCTCAGAATCTGCTAATTCCAACTCAAAAACATATTCTTCTAGATCACTAACTTGAAGATCCATAAATTATGATTCCAATCGCATAATTTTATCAGGTTTCCGTCCACTCAATGGTAAATTCCATTTTCTTAGTAAAGCGGAGATTTCTTCCGAAGATAAATCAACAAATTTTTTTGGCATTCTTTCACAGCGGTCACCAATTATGGGATGTTATAAGTCAATGAATAATTTAAAATGTTTAATATTGGTAATATTTATTTAAATTATTAAAATTATATTTTTTAAAAGAAGCAAAATATTAAATTAGATTAATTATTATTTTTTTTTTTTAAATTAAAATAAAAAGTTAAAATTATTAACAAATATTGACAATAGAATCGAAACTAACACCATTGTAATTTTAGAAACATTTGGGAGGTATCCACACCTTTATAGCCAAATTCGAATTTTAGAGGGAAATACGGGAGTATCGATTGAAATTATTTGTAAAAGTAGCAAAGTCCTTTTGAGACGCTACTCACAATATGTGGACTCTGGAAAATCTTTAAAAATATTCTACTTACAATTGTTACAAACGGAAGTACGATTCTAAAATAACTTTGTACAGTAAATGGCATAAAATAGATAACAACTACATACAAACACACAAATCAAAGGCAAGGCCAAACGAAAATATACAGTTTGGATATTTAAAACATGCTACTCCTTTGAACCAGGTTGCAAAACAACATCACCCTATTAAAATTTTAAAATCATAAACCTCAAGCCAAGTTAATTTACCGAAACGACATCCTGATATTTTAACCTAAAGCTTAAATTTTGATTCTCTAAAACTCATACCAAAAGAATATTCCATTTTTAAGTTGTGACTCCAACCATCAAAAACTGCAGCAAGACAACAAACACAAGAACAAGGTGTCAGTTCAGAATTTCATTGTAAACAAAAAAAAAAAAAAAAACTTGAACAACAAAAGACAACTAGGCATGCCAAAAACAAACAAACAACAACAACTACATACAATTAATTGTATTTGTAGTTGATTAAATAAAATATTTATAGTTCATTGCACAAATACACAAACATTTGCACACTACACACACAGGCACAACTACTCCACATCCACTCAAAAGCTATGAGCGTAAGATATTTTTCTCTACTTTTGGCATCAGACGTGTGATTGCAGTGCAGTTGTGTTGAAGATATAAAATAAAAATAAGGAAGAAAGTAGTGAGATTTTACGTTTATTTAATTTTTGTTTTTGTTATGTTAGACAATAGATGAAGTGAACTCAGAAAATCTAATGAACACAAGTGGCTGTATGTAGCTCGACATAACAAACAAACATACAATGTGCAGGGCACAGCAGAGCATGAATTTATTCCAATGACAAGAACACAACAAAAAATACAATCTTGTGTTTTACACGCTTGAGGCTACGAATATAAATAAAAATAATTTCTAAATTAACTAACCCAGTAGAAGCCAAATATTTCTGAAAGAAAAACTTCTAAATGATATTTGGAAAATTCAAAAAACTTTGGAGATATTTCAGATTTAAGACAATTTTAATGTCAAAGCGCATGAATGAGAGCTAATGTTTATATACAGAATAAATTTCTGTTATAACAATGAGGTGCTATGAAGTTTTTTTTATGATAAATTATGTACAAAAAATTTAAATAAGGAACATGGGAAATGTTTTCAAATAAAAAAACTTCTGATATGGACATTTATCCATAAATTCATTAGACTTCTTAAAAGACAAACTGCTTAATAAATTAGTTAATTAGTTTTTTTTTTGTCACTAGGTTCTTTTTGATTATTATTTTTCTATCATATTGGCGTTTTTTGTATTTATTTCGGAATAACTTTATGGCAACACCACTCATTAAGCAAATACAACAAACACAACGACCACAACAAATACAGCTTTGACACAAAAATTACAAAATTTAGAAAAACAATAACAATATAAAAAAATAATGTTTTTTCAAGTTTCTTGAATTTTCAATGAAATCTCGGGACCTATTGAACCGATTTTGTGGATTTTAAATAACAACCTGCTCAGGATGTCAATAATAGATTTTCACTAGAAATGACGAACCCAGCTGACCTATTGAAGGCGTGATCGTGATTTCCACAGACGGACAGACGGAAATCGTTATATCAACTCAGCTTGTTATAGGGATCAAAAATATATATATATATATATTTTATGCGGTCCAAACTTCTTTTAAATTGTTTTTTGTAATTATGACATGGGTATAAATAATGTATTGTGCATCATGTAAAGTTTTTGGTCATTGTTTATTTAATGCATGATGACCTCTTCTTTTCTAAATATTTTTATATGTATTTCATATGATTAATAAATTTATATGAGAAGTAAAAAAAGGTTTTTTTTAAATGGCTTTCACTTTTTTATGGTTCTTTTTTTTATAAATTTTATTACTTAAATTAATTATGAATGAATTTAAAATGAATAAAAATTACGGGAATTAAGTGCTAAACATTTTAAAAATAATAAGTTGGATTGTTTTTATTGATATCAGGATGGTTTATTTGATTTACTCGTACAGGGTGGCCCATAAGTAACGTTACGATTTAATTGGTGAATAAATTTTTTGTTCATGTGTTTTTTTTTATTTATTTTATTTTTTATTTTTTTTTTTTATTTATTTTTTTTTTTTATTTATTTTTTTATTTTTTTTATTTTTATTTTTTTTTTTTTTTTTTTTTTTTTTTTTTTAATTTTTTTTTAGTTTTTTTTTTAATTTTTTAGTTTTTTTTTTATTTTTTTTAGTTTTTCTTTTTTAATTTTTTTTTAGTTTTTTTTTTTTAATTTTTTTTTAGTTTCTTTTTTAATTTTTTTTCGTTTTTTTTTTTTTAATTTTTTTTCGTTTTTTTTTTCGTTTTTTTTTTTAATTTTTTTTCGTTTTTTTTTAAATTTTTTTTCGTTTTTTTTTTTTTTTTTTTAATTTTTAGTTTTTTTTTTAATTTTTTTTAGTTTTTTTTTTAAATTTTTTTTTAGATTTTTTTTAATTTTTTTTAGTATTTTTTAATTTTTTTTAGTTTTTTTAATTTTTTTTAGTTTTTTAAGTTTTTTTTTAGTTTTTTTAAGTTTTTTTTAATTTTTTTTTTAAGTTTTTTTTTTTTTTTTAAGAATTAACTTCGAAAAAATTGGGAAATTTATGAAATTTAGCATTCGATTACTGAACATCAAGGATCATCTCGAAATTTTGTTCATGTTCAATGCACCTAGCGCTCCAACAATTTCACGATTGGTTTAATGTTTTCGGCAACAAGGGACATTTTTCGCGTGCTGAGAGACCTCATGCAATTCGAAATGATGTGAACATTGCTCGGGTGCCAACAAGTATTGAGGAAAACCCCGAAACTTCCCATAAATGATTCAATTGGTTTTAAAGAATTGTGCCTAGAAAGCAACGAGTTTATTCACAAACTCAGAATATAAGCGACCATTTTCACCTCAATAATCACGTGACCAAAAAAAATGCAGATTATGGGGCACCCAGAAAACAAGAATAATTGTTGAACATCAAATGCACCCACTTAGATGCACAGTATGGTGTGGAATTACTTCAGAAAGGATCATTGAACCATATTTTTTCGAACAAGTGCGGTTAGAGAAAAATTCAGAGGTAGAGAAAAATTCAGAATTGTGGTTCCAACATGATGGAGTTACAGCTCACAGAGCTCGTTCAAATATGGCTCTCCGGTAGGAAATTTTTGGCGATCGCCACCAAGTTCGCCCGATTTAACGGCAACAAGAAGCCTAGAACCATCTAACCAATACCCGCGACGAAGTGAAAAGTTATATGGAAATGTGCTGAAAAGAGTCAGGACGAAGCAAATATCGGCACCATAATTCCAAACTATAATCAAAATTTTTAATAAATGCCAACATTAAATAAAATCAAAAAGAAAAAAGTTATTAATTAAATAAATAATAACGTTACTTATGCGCCACCCGATACTTGAAGAAAAACGTTTTTACAAAAAAAAAAAAAAAAAAAAAAAAAAAAAAGATATTTTCATCCAGGCTATAAAATTCAAAATTTGTTTTTACCTCATCATTTTTAATCACTTTTAAACTTTTTTTCACCTCAACCTTTTTATTCACCTTTAATTTTTTTATGTTTCGTAATACCAATTTTGTATACACCTTTTTTTCACCCAAAGCTATTTATTTTTTTTAAATTAAAAATTTTATTTTTTTTTTTTTCATTTTTCACTTCAATTCCACTTTTTCAACTCAAAAAACAAACTCAATTTATTAAGATGGATATTTGCTTAATTCAAGATAAATACAAAACCCGAATGAAACACTTTTCCTACTTTATGTATATTTGAAAACTGTATTCCTGTTCCACTGTTTTTCCACTCTATACATCTTTCTTTTGTCCTAGGCTATTTAAAAACTTTATTTATTATAATAAGAAAAAAAAAACACTATAACAGAAAACATAAATTTTGCACAATAGTTGAGTGTTGCATGTATTTGGGAGTTTGTAGCAACAACAAATTAATCAAATGTCATTTGCAGCGTGCGTCAAATTGTATTTATACACGTTCGTGTACAATAAATTTCATTTATTTTTAATTAAATAGTAATTTAAGAAAAAAAGTTTTAATGAAAATAGTGTTGCCAATTTATAGTCACAAAAATTTTGGCTGACACAATACACTGTTTCGAAGTAAGACTACTTGGAATTATTAAATAATTTTAATGCAAACATTTAACTTATAGGAGAAGAAACCATAGGACCGATCTTTAGTGGATTTTTAGTGGACGTGGCACCTCCCATACAAAGTGAATTTTTAATATTTTATATATTAATTTTGAATTTAGAATTTCGAATTTTGAATTTTGATTTTTGAATTTCGAATTTTGAATTTTGAATTAGGAATTTTGAATTTTGAATTTTGAATTTTGAATTTTGAATTTTGAATTTTGAATTTTGAATTTTGAATTTTGAATTTTGAATTTTGAATTTTGAATTTTGAATTTTGAATTTTGAATTTTGAATTTTGAATTTTGAATTTTGAATTTTGAATTTTGAATTTTGAATTTTGAATTTTGAATTTTGAATTTTGAATTTTGAATTTTGAATTTTGAATTTTGAATTTTGAATTTTGAATTTTGAATTTTGAATTTTGAATTTTGAATGTTGAATTTTGAATTTTGAGTTTTGAATTTTGAATTTTGAATTTTGAATTTTGAATTTTGAATTTTGAATTTTTAATTTTGAACTTTGAATTTTGAATTTTGAATTTTGAATTTTGAATTTCGAATTATGAATTTGGAATTTTGAATTTTGTATTTTGAATTTTGAATTTGGAATTTTGAAGTTTTTATTTGGAATTTTTTTTGTATTTTGTATTTTGAATTTTGAATTTAGAATTTTGAACTTTTGATTTTTGAATTTTGAATTTTGAATTTTGAATTTTGAATTTTGAATTTAGAATTTCGAATTTTGAATTTCGAATTTTGAATTTTGAATTAGGAATTTTGAAGTTTGAATTTTGTATTTTGAATTTTGGATTTTGAACTTTGAATTTTGAATTTTGGATTTTGAACTTTGAATTTTGAATTTTGAATTTGGAATTTGGAATTTTGAAGTTTGAATTTTGGATTTTGAATTTTGAATTTTGAATTTTGAATTTTGAATTTTGGATTTTGAATTTTGAATTTTGAATTTTGAACTTTGAATTTTGGATTTTGAATTTTGAATATTGAATTTTCAATTTTGAATTTTGAATTTTGAAGTTTGAATTTTAAATTTCGAATTTTGAATTTTGAATTTTGAATTTTGAATTTTGAATTTTGAATTTTGAATTTTGAATTTTGAATTTTGAATTTTGAATTTTGAATTTTGAATTTTGAATTTTGAATTTTGAATTTTGAATTTTGAATTTTGAATTTTGAATTTTGAATTTTGAATTTTGAATTTTGAATTTTGAATTTTGAATTTTGAATTTTGAATTTTGAATTTTGAATTTTGAATTTTGAATTTTGAATTTTGAATTTTGAATTTTGAATTTTGAATTTTGAATTTTGAATTTTGAATTTTGAATGTTGAATTTTGAATTTTGAGTTTTGAATTTTGTATTTTGAATTTTGAATTTTGAATTTTGAATTTTGAATTTTAAATTTTGAACTTTGAATTTTGAATTTTGAATTTTGAATTTCGAATTATGAATTTGGAATTTTGAATTTTATATTTTGAATTTTGAATTTGGAATTTTGAAGTTTTTATTTGGAATTTTTTTTGTATTTTGTATTTTGAATTTTGAATTTAGAATTTTGAACTTTTGATTTTTGAATTTTGAATTTTGAATTTTGAATTTAGAATTTCGAATTTTGAATTTCGAATTTTGAATTTTGAATTAGGAATTTTGAAGTTTGAATTTTGTATTTTGAATTTTGGATTTTGAATTGTGAATTTTGAACTTTGAATTTTGAATTTTGGATTTTGAACTTTGAATTTTGAATTTTGAATTTTGAATTTTGAATTTGGAATTTTGAATTTTGGATTTTGGATTTTGAATTTTGAATTTTGGATTTTGAATTTTGAATTTTGAATTTTGAATTTTGAACTTTGAATTTTGAATTTTGGATTTTGAATTTTGAACTTTGAATTTTGAATTTTGGATTTTGAACTTTGAATTTTGAATTTTGAATTTTGAATTTGGAATTTTGAATTTTGAATTTTGGATTTTGAATTTTGAATTTTGAATTTTGAAGTTTGAAGTTTGAATTTTGGATTTTGAATTTTGAATTTTGAATTTCGAATTTTGAATTTTGAATTTTTAAATTTTGAAATTTGAATTTTGAATATTGAATATTGAATTTTGAAATTTGAATTTTGAATATTGAATTTTCAATTTTGAATTTTGAATTTTGAATTTTGAATTTTGAATTTTGAATTTTGAAGTTTGAATTTTGAATTTTGAATTTTGAATTTTGAATTTTGAATTTTGAATTTTGAATTTTGAATTTTGAATTTTGAATTTTGAATTTTGAATTTTGAATTTTGAATTTTGAATTTTGAATTTTGAATTTTGAATTTTGAATTTTGAATTTTGAATTTTGAATTTTGAATTTTGAATTTTGAATTTTGAATTTTGAATTTTGAATTTTGAATTTTGAATTTTGAATTTTGAATTTTGAATTTTGAATTTTGAATTTTGAATTTTGAATTTTGAATTTTGAATTTTGAATTTTGAATTTTGAATTTTGAATTTTGAATTTTGAATTTTGAATTTTGAATTTTGAATTTTGAATTTTGAATTTTGAATTTTGAATTTTGAATTTTGAATTTTGAATTTTGAATTTTGAATTTTGAATTTTGAATTTTGAATTGTGAATTTTGAATTTTGAATTTTGAATTTTGAATTTTGAATTTTGAATTTTGAATTTTGAATTTTGAATTTTGAATTTTGAATTTTGAATTTTGAATTTTGAATTTTTAATTTTGAATTTTGAATTTTGAATTTTGAATTTTGAATTTTGAATTTTGAATTTTGAATTGTGAATTTTGAATTTTGAATTTTGAATTTTGAATTTTTAATTTTTCATTGCTCATTTTTCCTTTTTCATTTTTAATTTTTCTTGTTTCATTTCTCATTTTTCGTTTTCATAACGATAAAAAAAATATGTGGCAATACTACTAACATATCTCATGGTAGTTGTGTTTGTTGGTATGATTGTATCATTTTTTTATGGCTTTTGTTGAACTGTAAATATTGTTGTACAACTACTATGTTCAACCACAAAAATATTACAACACACTGGATTTTTTGTTTTTTTTAGATGTGTCTACAAATTTTTTCACGTATCTAAACACAATGACGCCAGATTTAGCCCATTTTAAATACCAACCTAGTGGGAATAATGGCAAATGATACTATCGTAACCTTACCAAGGTAAGTGGTTTATTTTGTGAAGGAGCGTGATTTCAACAGACAGACGGACAGATTGACATCGCTATATCGCCTCGAGCTGTGATAAGGATCAAGAATATAGATATATACTTTATGGGTTCGGAAAATAATTTTTCGATGCGTTACACACGGAATGACAAACCTATATAAACACACCGCCATTGAAGTGAATAGTGTATAAAAATGGCCGGTATAGGATTAGTGTCCGTCGCACCTCCTATACAAGAAAATACCGAGTCTATGAAAGCGACAGTCTTGACAGGTACATTAATTACCAATGTGAGTAGTCGTGTATCAGCAAGCTTTGCAATAAAAAAGAATATAAAAAAATAATTAAAATAAAATGTTTTAATTGAACAATAGAAACTTCGTAGGAAAAATTGATTATGAAAACAACAAGCCAATAAGTCTCGGTAGCGGGGCACGACAGGTCATACTAATATTGATTACAAAGTTTAGCTTGTTTGGTATTCTTTTGGCCCAAACTAACTTTATCATTCTTACTTTCTTTATGTCCAAAAAGCAATAATGATTTAAAAACTTTATGCTCATTAAATTTAAGCTCAATTAAACTAAAAGGAAATATTTTGTCCAAAAGTTTTCCCAATTTAAAATAGCAACAGCTTGAACAGATTCAATGAGATAATTAAACAGACAGACTCCTTCAAAATGAAAAGGATTTGAAAAAAAAAACTTGTGTGAGTGTGTGTATTTTAAAATTTTTATTTGTACTGTAGGTCATTCACTAAACATACTTGGCTTTATATGCTGCTATGCGGGGTTTAACACAAAGAAATACACACACATTCAAAACATAACTTCAACATGAAACTTATACCTTTGTACTCGTAATAGTTTTTGAAGTTTCATTTTATCTGGCTCCTTAACTCTGTTGAGATTCTTTCTCTTTATGATGTGAAAATGTTTCATCTTTATGTTTTTCAACATTATTTTTATGTTTCAACTATTTCTTGTGCTTAACGTTCCTGAGTTTTATTATAATTTTTTTTTTTTTTAGTCAACCGTTTCTTTGGTGAAGCGATAATAGGATTTGCAAAAGAACAAGTGGAGTGAAGAAAGAAAGCGCCTCTGCTTCAAAGTTCATTCATTTGATTTTACATCATTCGCTCCCTATTAGCATGTATTTAAATGTGTGTGTAAGTAAGTCAGTAAGTAGGTATAGTTTGTTCTTTTATGGTTTCCTTTACATGTAGTTGTTCTTAGTCGGTCGTCTCATCTCATGTATAATTTTGTTCAACAGTTACAACAGATAATCATTAGTTAACTACATATGCCCAAAAGGGTGTCATTTATTCCACGACTTATATATCCACTCGACTTAATTTTAAATGAGATCCATCATGTGACTTTTTCTCCCAAGTACAGTTTGCTCACGACTTTCTCTAGTTTAAATTAAAGCCTCCCTAATTTATCTTTTTCAAAAGGGTGTACTCGTATATTTCTCCATCTTCTTTCTATTGGCTCTTTTACTTCTTTTATGTGCATGTGAGTGTGTGTGTGTTAAAGGCAAACAATCTAAAGAAAGCTGAACATAGAAAAATTATGTAGCAAAAGTTACACACACGGAAGTCATTTTCCATTTAATATCATAATAAATAATGTATGAAATTGTTTTGCAGATGAAAAGATGTAATATCATATTATTTAATCTCAGTCGGACTATTGACCTGAATGGCTAATGAGGTTTGTCATATGATAATTTTTCTTTTCAAGCAGTGTTATCTACTATGCTACAAAAACAGAAGTTATTGCATTAAAATTATACTAGCAGATTCCAGCCCTCGAAATTCGAGTGCAAATTCTAGGAAATTTTAATTTTTCATTAAATAAAGACCCTAAAGGTATGCTAATCAATTGTAGTCAATTCACAAACCAACACAAAAAACAAACTTAGTTTTATTACAAACACATTAACAAATTGAATAGCATTGTATAATCTTATGTATGTGTTAGTAGCAACTTTAAATGCGATTTACTCAAAATAAAGGAAAAAATTTAAAAATCTGTAAATCTGCAAAACGGCTAAAAAGAAATACCTTTCAAATAATATACGTTTGGTCAAAATAGGTATAAAACGGTAGAAGAAAACATCGATCACAAGAAATCGCCTAGGCTATTAATATTATAGATGTCATATATAAATATTTTTTTATTTATTTTTTATTTAACGAATTTTTCGATTTAACGGAGAGGGCTGACAATGAATTGTTCGTTAAATCGGGAATTTGCGAAATATTTTTGTTTTTTTTTTTTTTTTCTTTTTAGATTGAAGTGAAGATCGGGGCTATGTTCTGCTGATTAGTGGGAGTAACAAACATACATAAACCAAATTTGACCGAGATCTTTATGATAATTTGTATTCTATGGCAATTTATGTCGATCTTATAAGGGTCATTTGTAAGGGGATTAGGTCTGAACATGCATCCATTTTAAAACAATTTAAAAAAATAAATTTTTAGCAAAATAAAAACAAATTCATTTGTAATTTTTAAGCCAATGTTAATACTCTTCGATCAACTATTTAACTTGGTAATTATATTTTTAGCCATCTTTGTGAGTTTTTAATGAATTTTTAATTTTTCAAGCTGCCATATTTCAGGAGCTTTACAAGTCAGAGTTCAAAGTAAACAAATTTTAAGTTTAGTTGTGTGCTAAATTTTTTGCCAAAAAAAAGGCACATTTCTCAAAAACTAAACTTAGTTTTAAAATTTTCAATTAATTTAACTTGTGTTTAAAATTAAGAAGAGAATATTTTAAAGTATTTTCTTAAAAAAAAAAATAATAATTTATATAAAATAAGTATCAAATATTTTAAAGTCTAGCAAAACAAAACAAAAAATAAACTGTTAACAAATTAGGAATTAAACATAGTTTAACGAAAAAAAAAAAAAAAAACTAAACTGTTTTTAATAACACTCAACACTTTTTTGTACGTATACATTGCCCACTAAGCAAGGATAAATTGAGTTTTTTTAACTCAAAAAAAAAAGAGAAAAAATTTGGATTATTTATAATACTGATGTTATTGCCAAAAAAAAAAAAAAAAAAAAAAAAAAAAAAAAAAAAAAAAAAACAAAAAAAAACAAATACAAAATAGATTTACCAGAGTAAGTTTAACATGTGGTATTTTATGTTCATTAATATTCATTTTGACAGTTAAAAAAACTTATAAAAATCAAAATACATCTCACTAGTGATTATCATAACAATATTAATTAAACAAAGAGACAAACGCATGTTTCTGAGGTAATTGACAGTAGCAAAGGTATTTTAAAAATAAATGTAATATTTCATGCAACAGTGAATTTTTAAATTTAAAAAAATAATTTTTTTTTTTTTTTTTTTGTTCTAAAATTTTTGGCAACCATTGTTTTGGCCTGATAAAACAAATTTAAAAAAAAACCTTTAGAGATTTTAAACCATTGCAAATTGCATCGTAATTATCAAGAAATTGTAAAAACGACACTAAAAAACGCAAAATACGAATGATGAACTCCACCATTCACTATCTAAATTTACTTGACTTTACTGTATGACTGTAAAATATTTGCAAATTTTTATTCTACGAGTAGAGAAAATTACAAGGAACTTAGAATGCAATATTAAAATACAGTGATGGAAAAAATAATAAGAACGATTGCTTCTATGTTAATAACCCACATCTGGGCGGAATAAACAACCTGCTGAAACAAATACTCCACAAAAAGTGATTACAAGATTTGACGCTTTCCAAAAGAAAATCTATAAGGGAATTTCCGAGATATAGCGTTTTTTCGCGAAGGCTTAATAGAATTTTTTGGTGATTTTTATTTATTTTTTTTGTTTATTTGTTTTTTGACATATATTTTTGGGGTTTTTTTCTTTTTTTTTCGATAACAAAAAAGTTGGGCTTGAAAGTACTCAATAAACCCTAATGAAAGAAAAAATTCCTTGGAGCGGTTTTTGAGTAACGGCCATTTTATTTTTTGTATTTAGTTATGTTCAGTTATGTTAATTTTTTTTTCGTTTTTTTTTTTTTAATATATTTTTGTATTTTTTTTTTTGTTTTTTTTTTTTAGTATATTTTTGAATTTTTTTTTTTTTTTGGTTTTTTCTAATTTTATTAATTAAAACTAGCAGATCCCGTCGCTCGAAATTCGAGTGCAAATTTAAGGAAATTTTATTTTAATAAATTATTTTATAAGACCCTAAAGAAATGCTAAATATTGGTTTATGTCCAAAATTATTTTTCAACGTTATTGGTTTATGTCCAAAATTATTTTTCAGTTTAACACAATTATTATTGTGAATGAAGAAAACAGATAAACAAATTTAATAAACACACACAGCATTGTATAATGCTATATATATGTTAGTAGCAACTTTAAATGAGCATAACTCCAAAAAAAAAAAATTACAAATTTAAAAATCTGTAAATCTAGTGGACAGCTAATAAGAAATACCTTTCAATTGAGGCGGGTTTGGTCAAAATCGGGAGAAAACTGTGGCACAAAACACAGGTCACAAGAAATGAACTTACCTATTAATATTATACATAATACATAAAATAAAATAAAAAATTACTGTTCCTCGTCTTCCCAAAAAATAGCTTAAATTGCCTTATCTCGAAAATTCCGCCCAGATATGAACCTGGTCAAAACTTTTTTTAGTTTTTTTTTTTCAAGATTCTCTTATAAGAACACACATTAGTTGCTAAAGTTAGAAAAAAAATGTGTGCTTGCTTGGAAAAAGTAATAAAAACAAAATTCCAGAAATTAGTGAAAAATAAAAAAAGTTTAATTTCAGTAAAGAAATTTGAAGTTAATAATTAAAAATTACAAAGTCTATATATAGCGATAATTATGTTGTAATCGTTTAAGTTTTAATGATGTATATGGTCGGCAAAAGTATTAAAAATGAGTGCTTCATTTAATTGAAAAATAAATTATTTAAAAATTCACAAAACAAGAAAAAATCTCTGAGTGAAATTGAAAAATCGATGGATTGCTCTAAAACAAAGATTTTTCATGCAAATCGCGAAAAACAACGTATAGTCCGGAAAAGCAAATACAATCCATTTCGATTGTCAGAAGAGCGCAATAAGAAATAGAATTCAAGAAGTTGGATTAAAAACCCCAAGTCAAAAAAAACGGGAGATGTGTAAACATCTAGTATTATTTTTTTATGGCACTTTTCTAAAATCAAACAGAAAGCGTCTTCTATGTATCACTTATAGCAAACAAGTGCAGGGGCTCCGCTAATATAAAAATATTTATTAATATTTATTATTTCAACTGGTTATTTTTCATTTTCTAATTTTTAATTTTTCATTATTTATTTTTTATTTTTCCTTTTTAATTTTTCTTTTTCATTTCTCATTTTTTATTTTTCATTTTTCCTTTTTTTTTATTTTTATTTTTTTTATTTTTTTTTTTTTTATTTTTTTTTTTTTTTTTTTTTTTAATTTTTTCTTTTTCATTTTTTATTTTTCATTTTTCAGTTTTCATTTTTTATTTTTCATTTTTCGTTTTTTTTTTTTCGTTTTTCATTTTTCATTTTTCACTTTTTTTTCATTTTTTAATTTTTATTTTTCATTTTTCGCTTTTTATTTTAAATTTTTAATTTTTTTTTATTTATAAATTTTTTTTATTTTTAATTTTTTTTTCGTTTTTTATTTTTTTTTTTTTTAATTTTTTTTTATTTTTATTTTTGAGTTTTCATTTTTTATATTTCATTTTTCATTGTTAATTTTTTATTTTTCATTTTTCATATTTTATTTTTCATAAATCATTTTCCATTTTTCATTTTCCAGTTTTCATTTTCCATTTTTTATTTTTCTTTTGTTTTTTCAACAGCTACAAACAGGTTATTGCATATCACATTTTTTTCACCAATACAATAATAAATCACACCGATTTTGTCTTACGTCTTACATCTTACGCTGTTTTAGTGATTGCATTGTGAAATAGATTTTTACCCTCCACGCGTATAGTTGTTTACACATCAAAAAGTACCTTTATTGAGCAAACAAAACATTAAAGAAAGGTTTTATTTAGCCAAGCATCATCTTCAGGGAAAATTGGGGCAACGGTCCGATAATACAAGATAAATTTCTTGGTTTGGATTGGAAAATGCTTGTACGTAGACCAATATATACAGAATATGATCCAAAATACACAAAAAGAAACTGTTAAGCACGGAGGGGGATTTCTTATGATTTGGGGTTGTTTTTCACCATCTGGGATCTCGGTCCAATTTATTGGATAGATGGAAAAATGTGCCTTGTGGATTACATTCGGATTCTAGAAAATCATATGCTGAAGAGAAAATGCCACTGAAGTGGGAATTTCTGCAAGTTAGCGACCCTAGCCTTGGTATCAGCAGAAAAAAATCTTAGTTATGGACTGGCCCTCCGTACTTAAATCTCATTAAGCACCTTTGGGGAGTCCTAAAAAAGAAAATAGGCTACTATAGTCCAGAAACAAAAGACATGCGGGAAAAAATACAGGAGACACAGTACTCAATATTTTATTTTATTTTATTTTTTAAGAAAATTGAAATGAAAATTGTCGTTCTTATTATTTATTCCAACACTGTATGTCTGCAAATTAAAGAAAATTTGATCATATATCAGAATTCTCGAAAAGCCTTTATGAAGTTAACATATATCGATCTTTTAAAAATAGGAAAATTGATACTGATGCAAAAAAAAATAATTTTTAACTGAGTGAAACAGGTTACTTGTTTTAAAGACTAATCCCTACTCCCTCTAAATTTCCCTCTATTCAGAGGTAATATTTGTAGGGGATCAATATCAGTCAATTCACTATAATTTTAACATAAATTTCCTTGGATTACAAAGGACTTAAATACTTAATTTCATTGATATAAATTTCTTACTAGCGATCTAAAATTTGATTATAGCTTTGCGGGACGAAGCACACATACGAACGGAAGAACCAGTGAAGTTTTTCATTTTGCACCCAGAGGGTTTAACCAACCACTTGTAATCATTATTTACATAAACCATTTTTAGTTACAATATTATTCTTAATACCGAATATAATTTAGCAGCCAAATATTAAAGTTTCTTGTTTTTGTTTCTAAAAAAGAAGACAATTACATTCAATACGTTTAACAATAAATAAATAGATGGATGATGTGTGAACTAATTAAAATCATGATTCATTAGGTATTATATACTAGTTGGCAGCTATAATTTTAAAAAGTTATTTATGAGAAACGACTGATGTATTTTGATTCAGAAAAATGTGTAATTTATGTGATCACAAGTTGTGGTTTTGTCTGTTTACACGATGAAAGTAATGGGAATTTATTTGTAACAAATTGATAGGCGCAATATTAATATTGCCCAGCTGGAATTATCTTATAGGTAATACGCGAAAGTGATTTTTTAGGTGCAAGACATTACACGATTCGTGACATGTCACTAATAATAATATATTATGTTGTGTCTTGTCGACTTTATGACTTAAGGTTGGTTCGCCACTTTTAACAACTGATTTTTGATGCTTACTTCTTTAGAAATAAATGAGTAACAAGTCAGCAGTTACTCTGACATGTCTTTGAGAGGGAACTAAAGGCGTCCCTAAGTAATTTCAAACTAGAAACTGCAGAAAAAAATTAAGCACTGGCAAATAAAAAAACTTTAATCTTAAACAAAAAAAAATACATCTTGGACCAAGCTATTCGCAGTGAAATATTTTTAAATTTAGGTTTAACTTTCTGGCTCCTTATGTTCTTAAGTATATACTTTCCTATGATAAAGCTCTACGATGCAAGCGGCGATAAGGTTGGGGGTTTACTATGAGCATCTCGATATTTGGGTACCTCGGAATAAATATAGGTCCAGATTCAGGCTGTTCATATACATAGTATAGCAGCTAGGGTTATTTTGGAACTTAATATGAGACCCAACACTATTAATATCTTCGTGGACAGTTTTGCTGCTTCGAAAGCCTCAGAATTGAAGACAATCAAATCGAAGAATATATCAGGTGTACAAAAAAGTTTTAAAGGGTTTTCAAGATATGGCGTCACTGACATTAAATCGAATCGGACAATATTTCAACCAACTTCATTCTGAAGCCTCATCATTAGGCTCTCTTTATCAGTATGTGTCATTTCTTAGAAGTACAAACAACATAGTTTTTCTGTGCTCAAAATACGTCAACATTTGTGCCAACAAAATACAATTTGCGAGGATTACTTCTTTGCTTTCATTTGAAAAAATCTGCAGCTGAAAGTCGTCGTGTGCTGCAGGTAGCCTATGGAGATGATGCTCCATCGAATTCTACTTGTGAATACTGGTTTCGACGTTAAGTGGTGATTTTAATACAGATGACAAAGTGCGCGAAGGACGACCAGAAAAGTTTGAGGATGCCGAATTGGATGAAGACTCGTGCCAAACGTAAGAACAACTCGAAGAAGCATTGAAAGTGACTCAACAAGCGATATCTGTTCGCTTAAAAGCAATGGGAATGATCCAGAAGGAAGGATACTGGGTGCCGTATGAACAGAAGCAGAGAGACGTCGAACGACGTTTTTTCAATTGTGAACAGCTGCTCCAACGGCAAAAAACAAAGGGATTTTTGCATCGTATTGTGACTGTTGACGAAGAATGGGTTCATTACGATAACCCCAAGCGCAACAAATCATACGGGCTGCCCGGCCATATGCCAATTTCAACGCCAAATTTTCACGATGGCAAGATCATGATCTCTATTTGGTGGGACCAATTGGACGTGGTGTACAAGGAGTTGTTAAAACCAGGTGAAACCATCACAGAACAACTCTACCGACTACAGTTGATGAGTTTGAGTCGAGCATTGAAACAAAAATGGCCATATTCGAGCAAAGACACGATAAAATTATTCTTCAGCATGACAATTCTCGACTACATGTTGCAATGTCAGTCAAAACATACCTTGAAACGCTTAAATTGGAAGTCCTACCCTACCAGCCATATAGCCCGGTCATTGCACCTTCCGACTACTATTTGTTTTCGTCGATAATGGATGCCCTTGAGGAACACCATTTCCGCTCTTTTGAAGAACTTCAAAATTGGATCGTCTCGTGGATAACCTCAAAAGATGAGTCGTTCTTCGCACGCGAAATCCGTATGTTACCAGAAAGATGGCTAAAAGTAGTAGCTAGCGATGGACAATTCTTTGAAAAATAGATTTGTAACAAATTTTAACACAATAAAACGTCAAACTTGAAAAAAAATCCTTTAAAACTTTTTTGTACAGGTGATATGAGGTCTCTTAATTAAATCCAACAACAAAAAATTAGACTAGTGTGCATTCCAAGTCATAATAGGGTTGTGGAAAACTAATTAGATAAAGAGTGTACTCGAGTGTAGAATTTTAATTCCTTTATTGCAATTATCGATGAGATGTCAAGAACTAAATTGAGAACAATTGAACTCTTGTAGAATATTCCACATCATACGGCCCTTGCATGATCCAAGGAGAACCCAAACGCTTCTTGGCTTTGGAAAAGAAAATTCGTGAGGGAAATTCTTTATGTACGTGGGGGAAGAGGATTCAGTACAACATTTACCGTGGATCTGGGCACTTAGGTACCTAGGACATATATTTTTCGTTAACCTGGGCTGCATAGTAAATGTATCAGTGGGACATCTGGCGGACTTTATAATGAAATCCGGGTAGTTTAGGGCACCTTCAAATGGGCAACTTTCTTATTCTTTTTTTTTTCTTCTTAATTCCTTCTTTAAATGGTCCATATGGCCACCTCACCTATTCCTCATATGAAACGACGTATTTCTAAAACGGTAACAATAAAAAAGGGGACTTTTGACCGCCTTGCCATCAATAGGACACTTGCCATCAATATGATGGCATAAAAAAAGTTTGGTCTGAGAACGCCAAACACTTTGGAGGTTTTACTATATTACTATACTATACTACAACTAAGAGTATACTGGCCTAGTACTTTTACCCTGAGTTGGAATTTCTCAAACCTCAGAATGGCTGTTACACTGTGTTATACGACGTCTGTACGTGCATTCGATTAGCGATTCTGTTTTATGTTGGCACACTTGTCTCGAACATATATTCTCAGTTGAGTTTGCTTGTGTTTAGTTTAGTTTGTTTGTGAAAAACATAACAGTTAACGTGTAAAAAATTGAATAAAGTGCTCAAAAGCACTTGAAATGTTAAGAGTGGCACATGGTGATTGTACTCTGAGTCAGAAAAATGTTCACAAGTGGTGCAAGCTTTTCAAAGAAGGTCGAGAAGAAGTGAATGACGACGCTCGTGATACAAGCTCTTCAAAGAAGGTCGAGAAGATGTGAATGACGGCGCTCGTCCTGGAAGCTCCTTCACATCAAAAACCGATGAATATGTTGAGAAAGTGAGGAAAATTTTTATGGAGAATCACTATTAGAGAAGTTGCAGAGGATGTCGGCATATCGATTGGCTGACGCCAATTTTGGGCATGAAGCGTGTGGCAGTGAAGTTCGTTCAAAAATTGCTGAATTTTGAAGAAAAAAAACCGTCGCACGGGAATCGCTCAGGAAATGTTGAATGAAGTTAACGACGAACTAGATTTGCTTAAAAGGGTCATAACTGGTGACGAATCATGGGTATATGGTTATGAAATCACTGTTTTCTTCGATTACCGTGGCTTAGTGCATCAAGAGTTCTTGCCACATGGTCGTACGGTTAATAAGGCGTATTAACGTCCGGAATAGTGGAAAACGATTCACGACTTTTACATCATGATAATGCACCTGTCACTCGTCATTGCTTGTTCGTAATTTTTTGGCCGTAAGAAATACCGTAATCATGCCTCAGTTACCGTATTCACCAGATTTGGCCCCCCTGCGACTTTTTTCGGTTCCCAAATTTGAAGAGATCCATGAAATGACGGCATTCTGCGACGATTGAGGAGATAAAAACCGAATCGCTAAGAGCTCAAGGCCATACCAAAAAGAATGTCAGAACTGCTTCGAGGATTGGAGAAACGTTGGCACAAGCGCCTGAAGGAGACAAAATAAAAATTGATGAATAAATAAATATTTTTTGAGAAAAATAAAAATTCACCTTTTCTATTGAACAGACCTCATACGACTTATCTGATCGCATGCCTCACGATTTAAAGTAGCGAATTTTATTTACTGCAGACATACCCATACAGAGGAAGTTTTCCTTAAGTAAACTCTTTTCTGAATTTAAGGGTTTATCAAAACATTTTTCTTACTTTCAAAAATATCCTCTCAGTTCAATCCTTTTAGATAGATTTGAAGTACTTTAAGTCTATTTTTCATATTGTTTTTGCCATTTGCCTCCATCTTTTGAGGGTTCTCAACCAGAATAAAAGGCAACTATATGCCTGACAACAAACCAACCAACCAACCAACCACCCCACTCTACCTTTCAACCATTCAACCAACCATTTTAGTATTTTCTTCTTCCTCAACAATTCTATCGATTTAGGCACAGTGCCAAATTGCTGCAACATAACATACTTTTAGGAGAGATAGATAGATAGATAGATGGAAACACAACAAAAAGGCATAACAAAATTGTTACAAAATATGTATAAATGACAGTAGTACGGTACGTAACAGACAGTAACAACAATTTGAGTTAGAAAATGAAACAATAACAACAGCAACAACAACAATACTTCTAAGAGCACCTTAAGAAAGTCCCAACCACTGCAGTGCAGCAGTGATAAAACTTTATAAGACTTACAATAGAAAATAGATGGAATAGATATTAGGTACGATCTAACTTTCATACATTTTAATGAAAAGAAACCATTGGGTCGAATAGAGAGTTCAACTTAAAAGAAGAAAAGTACTTAAATTAAAAAAGAAAATAATAACTTCCTTTAAATAAGGAAATTATTTTTAAAGCAACCATAAACGAAGTAATTGAAATTTTATTATTATTTTTTTTTTAATCAAATTAAATACTTTAAATTGTTAACATTAAAATTATATATTTAAATTTTTAATTAAAGATAAGCTGAGTAGTCTCGTTAACATTAGAATCTAATTGGGAACATATTTTTCAAATTATCACTAATCCATTTAGTAAATTCTTGTCATATGTAAATATATAAAAAAAAAATTCTCTCCATTTTATTATTTTTTTTTTTTTAATTTTATTGTTAAAACTACTAATGACCACATACTGTTGCTACTACTGTTTGAAATTAATTTCCTATTAGTGTTGCTATTGTTTTTCAATTGGTTGCAAAAATAAATAAGAAGAAGAGATATAGAATTCACATTATTGACATGTTTTTTTCAAGTGCTACAAATTGCAATCGACAAGAGCCATGTTGTTTTAGGTTTTTTTTTTAGTTTTTTTCTCTCTCTATTTGCCATTCGGTTTCAGTCTCTCGTTTTTCTAAAAAATTAAATGTGACATTGATTACTACATATTATTTATTTACTTTTTTTTTTCTTCTTTATTATAAAACATTAGAATGACAAGCGATTTGTTAAAAAATATTCATTTACTTTTTTTCCTTTGTGTTGTCAACATAATCGGTGGATCTAAATTTGTATTTGCTATAACAAGTTTATGTTAATCGTTATCGAAAACAATTTAAAAAAATTATAATCGGTCTATACCGACTATACGATACCTTATACCAAGCATTTATAGACCCTATATCTTAGGTCCAACTAATTGGATATAGAAAATAAGCATCAAACATATATGAGTGGCATTGTTATTAATTTTTTTTGCCATATCGGATAATATATTTATATGGGGAGTACGTCGAAAAATGGACCGATCCTGACCATATTTGATAAGGTCACAAATTTTTTTTTGCAAAAACCTTTACAAACTAAATTTGAGAAGAATCTGTGTAATATTTTTGTTTTTTTGACTAAGAATTGTCCTATAGGGTTTATTTTTGGACTACTGATTAATAAATGCAACTTTTGGGATTCGACAGGATTCGGTCCAATCCTTTTTTCTTTATTAGTTTGATTATAGCTGTTGTGAAACGTCCACAATGATCTGCCTGTTCTTGCCCGTTTATTGGTTAATACATTGTTTAGGCACAATGTTTCCAGTGAAAACGTCCCTAGTAAAAAATTTTCAGCTGTGGAGGCCCACGTATTTAGTAATATAATAGAGGAAACAAAATATAATGAGGAGCAGTGCCGATAATTAAAGAAAAAATTAAGGAGCTTCATAAGCAAAGTAGTGGAAAAGTGGAAAAGCTGCAGCAGAACGTAGTATAATCTAGGACGACCTAAAGGAGTTCATAGAATGTACCTCTAAAACCCAAATGAAAAAAGTTGTACAGCTTGTAAATAAAACATTTTGCGATGAACTTGTAGTGGCGACTCGCGTTAGTTTATAGAAGTCTGGTATCCATGGTACATTCTGATTCCGAGGTCGCAACAGAAATTAAAAAAACAATTCATTGTGAAGCCAATAATGCTATTGCACATATCCCTGATGAAGCTTTGGCTCTTTACGTTTACGGTGATTTTACAAAGCACTCGTACAAATTTATGCAATCTGGTGCAAAAATAAGAAATGGAAACATATATCCAACATATGATGCATTGTTATTAGCAAAAAAGAAGCGTTATCCCGACGGAGTCGAAATTACCGATACGTCTGCTGAAGTGTCCCACCAGAGCTTAGTTATTCATACTGCAACAAGGATCGTTCAAATGAAGAACGGAGTTTTCGTCAATTTCGTCAATACCATTACTGCGATAAACAAATGGGGGTGTGATGGAAGTAGTGGACATTCAACTTACCAGCAACTTTACTGACACTGAATCGAACTGGATCGATGAACACTTATTTGCTGTGTGCATTGTGCCATTACAATTGAAAATGGGAAGCGTTATTTTATGGGAGAATTTTCTGCCCTCTTCAACGCGATTTTGTAGACTAATTAAATTGATTTACGCGAAAGAAACTTCTGTCTTGGTAATACACTTTCAATTGGAGTCAATGAGGAAAGAGATTTAGTATTATTTTACGAACTATGGCTTGCACATGCTTTCAAAATATAATGCTGGCAAACGGCGAAAATCTTTGTTGATAAATATCCTTAGTTCTAAAGGGTTTTTCAATAAGAGCGCTACAAAAGTTTTGGATATCAACGTTTTTGGATATCAATGAAATTCTTTATTCCTGTGAAAGTACGTTCGATGCCATTATGTATGTAAATCGATCTCTTTTGCATGGCCACCACGGACACGCTGAACCCAATTTTAGACGGTTTTCAAGCATAAATCGGCCGATACTGCTGCAATTTACGTTCGATATTCGTACGAAGTTCATCACAATCGTAGCTGGCTTGTTGGCATAGACCATAGACTTGACGTAGCCCCACATGAAATAGTCCAACGGCGTCAAATCGCACGACCGAGGCGGCCAATCGACTGGACCATTTCGTGAAATAACACGTTCTCCAAACTTGGTTTCCAATAAATTGATTGTGACATTCGCTGTGTGGCTTGTGGCGCCGTCCTGTTGGAACCACATGTCCTCCAAGTCCATATCATCCAATTGGGGCCAAAAATATTCGGTTATCATTGAACGTTAGCGATTCCCATTCACAGTAACGTGCCGGTCTTGATCATCACGGAAGAAGTACGGCCCAAAGACGCCGCCGGCCCATAAACCGCACCAAACCGTAATTTTTTCGGGATGCAATGATGACTCATGGAGTATGTGTGGATTGCTGTCTGACGAATAACGCATATTTTGTTTATCGACGAAGCCATTCAGCCAGAAATGAGCCTCATCGCTGAAGATGATTTTTCGATGAAATCCGAATCATTTTCAAGTTGTTGCTCAGCCCAATTCACGAACATACGACGCTTCTGGTGGTCAAGCGGCTTCAGTTCTTGCTTCACTTTGATCATGTAAGGATGTAGGCCAAGATCTTTTCGCAAAATTCGCCACAACGACGTCACAGAGATGCCCAACGCTTGAGAACGACGTGTGAGAGACACATTTGGGCTTTCTTCAACTGAAGCCTCAGCGGCAGCAATATTCTCGACACTACGGGCACTTCTTTGTCACGGGAACATTTTGTACTGTGCCTGTGGATTCAAATTTTTCACTAGACGCTCAATTGTTGATCTGCTAGGACGATTATGACGACCATAAATTGGACCTAGCGCTCTTAACGTTGAGGCCACTGACTCCGAATTTCGGTAGTAAATTTTTAATAATTTCGACTCGTTGTTGGCTCGTATATCTTTCCATCATGAAATGGCAAACCTTACTGAAGAGAAATGTCAAAAGAGCGGCAAGAAATATGGCGTCGTTTGCTGTCCCTGTCTTTCTACGTTTGTAGCGTCCCTGTTGAACAACCCTTCACATACCATCATCCGTGCACAAAATATATTTTGCATTTCTATCAATTTGCATGATGTCGCAAGAAGCACAGGTATCACGAAATAAGGATTTAAGGAATTACAGACAACATCATACACGCAAGAACTCCAGGAAAAATACAATTGAAAATTTAATGCGCTCACTTATTTTCTCTTCTGATCGTCTCATATCCTCGTTCTCCAAATGACCTACAAAGTTTGCTTTCAGAACCAATTACACAAGAAGACGCTGTTCGTTCTGATACTTCCGATTCTGATTAAAAACATATATATTTTCCTATTTAAAACATTGAAATAAATAAAAACTGTTCGATATTTAATTCTTTACACATTTCACAGTCTAAAATAAGCATTAGGCTTTGTTTTTATACATTTGGGAAGAATTAAGTCCCGTTAGAATGTGCATTTCTACCAATGTGCCACGTACCGATTTTCGCAAATTACAATAGCGTTCATGGCCGATAAAAGCTTATGTACCAAATTTCATTAATATATAGACAGACGGACGGACATCGCCAAATAGATTCAGAATGTGATTCTGAGTCGATCGGTATAATAAAAGATGGGTTTAGGTCACATATTTTTGATAGTTACAAACATCGGCACATAGTCGTGTAGGGTATAAAAAGAGACATTTATTGACGTTTATTTATTGTTTTGAGATTTCTTGTTTTGATTACACGAGCTCTAACCACTATTAATTCGTACACTAAGCATTTTTTTTTTTTTTTTTTTTTTTTTGACAATATATCATTCTAGTGTACACATTTTACGAAACAACACAAACGTTGTACTTTTCTGAAAGTTTGTTTTATTATCTTTAAATTCATAAATAAATGTGCTTACATTATGACACAATGTTTTAAAAAATTTTGGATTAACCGATAGTTCATTGTATTAACTAATTCAAATACCATTTTTTTACATTCTTCAAGGGTTGTAGAGTCCCAAGTTTCCTGAGTTTTGTCTTTCAAACCGTTAAGAGTACGCTGTTGGTCATTTCGACACTTCTTTTTCATGAGAGCCGACAAATTTTAATTGGGTTGATATCTGCGCTAAGGAGTGAGATCAAAACTTAACATACCTAAGTCGACTTAAGAACAATTTGAGTTATGTACAGTAGCGAAAAAAATGCTCGAAGCTAATAACGGTTATCCAATTCAACTCTTCTTTTATTTTTTTATTCGTTGCATTTTAAATATAATTATTAGCATCATTAATCATTGCTTGCTTTTCTGCAAACTTAAGTTTTTTTATATTAAAAAAAAAAAAAAAGTGAATGCAACGCACTGTATTAGATGTAAAAGTAAGTAAACTATTGTTATTTAAATAAAAATTTAATTACAAATTTGAAAACTATTTATCAACGCTTTGCCCGATTGCATCGAGATACCGTCAGGAAGGTAAATCCACTGCCCGCCAAGACCGCCAAAAATTGTATAAATCGGCCCATGGAAGACGGCAGTATTGGCATTCACACTGCCAGAAATTGATTAAAAGAGGCAAATTTATTAGCTAGAAGACCAGCCAAGAAACCACTTATATAAGTATGGTCAATAAGAAAATACGGCTTGACTTTGCCAGACGGTATCTCCACTGGTCGAAGGAGCAGTTTTGCAAAGTTTTGCCCATTTTTTTTTTTCTCGTATAATATAAGGGATAATTTTCTTAAAAAGCAAAAAAAAAAATAAAAATTTTTTATTCTAATAAAGACATAATCACTTAAATAATTTAACAGTAACTTTAACTTGCATAAATAAGCCCCAAGACATGAAGATCCGGAAGATCGCTACTATATGCGATCATATTCTACTAAAAACGCTTTATATTTAAGTGAAATCCCCATTTCACTATCATTGTTTTTTAAAATGTTATCAATGAAAATATACTGACCTAAGTCGTAATGAAGCTCGATAACATCTATAATATTAATAGGCAAGGCGATTTCTTGTGACCGATGTAAGTTTCACAGTTTTACCCCGATTTTGACAAAAAAAATTATAATTTGAAAGGTATTTCTTTTTAGCGGTTACCCAGATTTACAGATTTTCATCGTCTGGATTATTTTTTTGGAATTATGATCGTTTGAAGTTGCTACTAACACATACATAAAATTATACAATGCTATGTGTGCGTTTATTAAATTTGTTAATGTATTTGTGTTATTGTATTGAGTTTGTTTTCTTCATTTAAAATGAGTTGATTTGTGAAGCATACCTTTAGGGTATTTTTTAAATGAAAAAATAAAATTTCCTAGCATATGCAGTCGAATTTCGATTGCTGGAATCTGCTAGTTTATATAAAAAGTTATTTTTCCCGAAAGCATGATTTTCGACATAGGCGGTTAATGCTTGCGACCACAGATATGAGATATTACATAATAAGGAAAACGTTGAACGTAGAGTTTTGATTTTTTTTTTAAATAATTGAAATTATATTGAAGCTTACAAAAAAAAACATAATTTTTATAGTACTTAAGCACTACTTATGAACTTATCGACCTTTACCGGAAACCCTTCCATTAGAGATTTTGTAGTGATTTCTGACACTTTTTACAAGAGCCCACAGACTTAACTTAAGCCTCGGACAATTAGGACGATTTGCCTCCCTTGTTATTGTTATTATACCACTCAATAGATTTCTTGCCGTAGTAATAGGATGCCAAATCGGGCAAAACTATGTGTACACATTGTGTTGGCTTATAAAAGGCAGTACGTAGTCTTCATTATACACTATACCACTATGTGGTTTGGGTATAATGACTTTGTGCTGCTGTTTGTAACTGCCAAAAATATTTGACCTAGACCCATCTTTTATTATACCGATCGACTCAGAATCACTTTCTGAGTCGTTTTAGCGATGTCCGTCCGTCCGTCTGTGTGTCCATGTAAACCTTGTAATCAAACTACAGCTCGCAAATATGAATATATTTTGATAAAACTTGGTATATAAGCTTTTATCGGCCATAAGATGAACGCTATTGAAATTGGTGAAAATCGGTCTAAGTTCAGACCTAGTCTCCATACAAATGACCCCTATGAAATCGACATAAATTGCCATAAGATCCAAATTATCATATAGACCTCAGTCAAATTGGGTTTGCATATATTTATTATATCCATTAATCAGTAGTCCAAAAATAATCCCTATTGGACAATTCTTAGTCATAGGCCCCGTATAGAGCTGCTTCCCGATCTTCACTTAAATCTATCAAAAAAAAAAACAAAAAAAAATATTGCACAGATTTTTTTTGGTTTGTGTATGTTTTTGCAAAAAATAAATTACCTTGCCAAATATGGTCAGGATCGGTCCATTTTTGGGCCTAGTCCCCACATAGATATATCATTCGATATGAACTTTTTCATATCTGCACGCAAAAAAATTAATAAAAATCCCACTCAAATTTGATTTATGCTTATTTTCTATATCCAGTTAGTTGGGCCTGAGAGATAGGGTGTCTAAACGCATGGTATAGGTTATCGTATAGTCGGTCTAGACCGACTATAATTTTCTTACTTGTTTTAATATAGTTTCCATTTTCTTGGCTTTACAAACATCATGTGGACCTTTAATTCTTCTCGAACCAGGTTTCGTATCAATGGTAAAAATTCTCCTGATACTTTCTAATAAAATTGAAAATAGTTTGACGGCAGATCTTTGGTTCTTTGGCCAACTTTTTGTAGAACCCACTTGGATTTTGTTGAAAATATTTAATAATATTATTTCATCACTTTCATCATTTTAATCAAACTAACGACATATGTACAGGTTTCTCAATCAACATAAAAACTGATATATTTCTCAAGGCGAAAAAATTTAAATAATGCTTGCGAAAAAAAAGTTAAGAGGATAAACGTGTGTTAAGATATTTTCGATCTTACTCCTTATTATGACACAATGTTTAAAAAATTATAATTATCCGATAGTTCATTATGTTGTATTTATAATTTTTATTAAATCTTCGGGGGTTATAGCGACCCAAGTTTCCTGATTTAAATTGAATTAAATTGAATGTTTATACCTGAAATACTAAGCAAACAACTGTAAAGCCAAGGAAAAAAATATAAAAGGTCATAAAAAAGTATGACCTGAGAGCGCCAACCCTTTGGAGATTTTTCTATATTGGTCCAGTGCTTTGACCCTGACTTGGATTTTTCACTTAGGATAATATTGTTTGTCATTATTTCGAGCAGGTTGGTATTTAAAATGGGACATGACTTAAAATATGGAGACACCTCTATAAAAAAAAATATATAAATATATAAAAATTCACTGTAGTTATTGTTTATCAAATTGTTTACTTTTTCAAATAATTTGCTTACATTTGTTATAAATAGGACAATAAGTCCAAATCTACAATATTAATAGGTTAGGCGATTTCTTGTGACCGATGTTTTGTTCTACCGTTTTATCCCAATTTTGACCAAACGTATATTATTTGAAAGGTATTTCTTTTTAGCCGTTTTGCAGATTTACAGATTTTTGAATTTTTCCTTTATTTTGAGTAAATTGTATTTAAAGTTGCTACTAACACATACATAAAATTATACATATGTTATGTGTGTTTTATTAAATTTGTTAATGTGTTTGTTAATGAGTTTGTTATCTTCATTCACAATAATAATAAACCATAAAAGTGTTGGTTTGTGAATTGGCTAAAGTGAAAAAGAAAGCTGCCTAGAAATTGCACTCGAATTTCGAGCGCTGGAATCTGCTAGTATTAATGAAAACGTAAAACCCAGGTGGAGGGTACAAAGTTTCGGCATAGCCGAATTTAATACTCTTACTTGTATATTTATGTATTGCAAGAAATAAAAAAAATAAAAAAAAAAAATAAAAAAACTGAAAAAAAAAGTTTGAAAATAAATATTATGTGAGTGCGTCTTTCAACATTTATTTAATTAATGTTTGTATTTTCATGATTTTAAAATATACATAATTTTTTTACTTGCAAATGATCAGACAATTAGAGATGCACAAAACTCAATTACAATGTGCCAATTGTAAGTTCTATAATAATAACGACAATGCTGCAACTATAATCTATGCGGCAGCATTGGCTCCGTTACTCTACGCGATGAGGAAAGTGGATTGAGTTTTGCCATACCGTTTGTTGCTCTAATAAGCTGTTTCCTGTTTGTAACTACCAAAAATATTTGAGAATTATTTTCTGAGTCGATTTAGCGATGTCCGTCCGTCCGTCCGTCTATCTGTGTGTCCATGTAAACTTTGTAATCAAACTACAGGTCGCAAATATGAATACATTTTGATGAAATTTGGTAAATTCAAAATATAAGTGACTTTACCAGGTATGGTTAGGATCGGTCCATTTTTCGACTTAGTCCCCATATAAATATAGTACCCGATATGAACTTTTTCATATCTGCAGCCAAAAAAATTAATAACAATGGCACTCAAATTTGGTTTATGCTTATTTTCTATATCCAATTAGTTGGACCGAAGAGATAGGGTCTCTAAACCATGGTATAGGGTATCGTAGAGTCGGTCTAAAGTGACTATAATTTCTTACTTGTTTTATTTATAAATGATTCTATATTACACCTTTGTGGTTATAATTACTTATTTATCTAACTGGACTTCACGAAGAGAAAATATAAATAAATAACTAATACCAACACAGTACACAGATATCCCAAATTGATATTAATGCTAGTATCACAGAACTTTAACTCCTTTTTAATTATTAAAAAAAAACAGTTTCAAAGTACATATATAAAAAAAATTTAAAGGACATCCGCGAACACTATATGTTTAAGAAAAAAAAGTTTAATATTTAAAAAAAAAGTTTAAAAATTTTTAGAACCCCATGAAGATTTAAGTTTAAAAAAAAAACAATTTCCAGTTAAATAAATTTAAATAAATCTGGGTTAAATAAATTTTCAAAAACTGTTATTCTAAAAAAAAAATTTTAATAATTAAAATAAAATTGTTATATGACAATTCTTACAAAAAAAAAAAAAAAAAAAATGGTGATTATTTAAAGAATCGGCAATGCAAAATATAATTGTCATATTTAGATCTGAGGTTTTAACAAATGTAAATGTACATATATATATTTGATTTCTATAAGACGATCGATATTGAGAATGTTCGCCCGTCATCTGAAATTAGTGCATCTTTATCTTTTAGTTTATCTTTTATTTAATTTCATTATTTTTTAATTAGTTTATTTATTTCGTTTATTATTTATTTATTTATTTTATATATTTTATATATTTTTTTTTTTATTTTAACTATTTTATTTATTTTATATATTTTATTTATTTTATTGATTTTATTTATTTTATTTATTTCATTTATTTTATTTATTTTATTTATTTCATTTATTTTAGTTATTTCATTTATTTTATTTATTTTATTTATTTTATTTATTTTATATATTTTATTTATTTTATTCATTTTATTCATTTTATTTATTTTTTTTTATTTTATTGATTTTATTTATTTTATTTATGTTATTTATTTTATTTATTGTATTCATTTTATTTATTTTATTTATTTTATTCATTTTATTTATTTTTTTATTTTTTTTTTAATTTTTTTATTTTTTTTTATTTTATTTATTTTATTGATTTTATTTATTTTATTTATTTTATTTATGTTATTTATTTTATTTATTGCATTCATTTTATTTATTTTATTTATTTTATTTATTTTTTTTTTTTTTTATTTATTTTATTTATTTTATTTTTTTTTTTATTTATTTTATTTATTTTATTTAATTTATTTATTTTATTTATTTTATTTATTTTATTTATTTTATTTATTTTATTTATTTTATTTATTTTATTTATTTTATTTATTTTATTTATTTTATTTATTTTATTTATTTTATTTATTTTATTTATTTTATTTATTTTATTTATTTTATTTATTTTATTTATTTTATTTATTTTATTTATTTTATTTATTTTATTTATTTTATTTATTTTATTTATTTTATTTATTTTATTTATTTTATTTATTTTATTTATTTCATTTATTTTATTTATTTTATTTATTTTATTTATTTTATTTATTTTATTTATTTTATTTATTTTATTTATTTTATTTATTTTATTTATTTTATTTATTTTATTTATTTTATTTATTTTATTTATTTTATTTATTTTATTTATTTTATTTATTTTATTTATTTTATTTATTTTATTTATTTTATTTATTTTATTTATTTTATTTATTTTATTTATTTTATTTATTTTATTTATTTTATTTATTTTATTTATTTTATTTATTTTATTTATTTTATTTATTTTATTTATTTTATTTATTTTATTTATTTTATTTATTTTATTTATTTTATTTATTTTATTTATTTTATTTATTTTATTTATTTTATTTATTTTATTTATTTTATTTATTTTATTTATTTTATTTATTTTATTTATTTTATTTATTTTATTTATTTTATTTATTTTATTTATTTTATTTATTTTATTTATTTTATTTATTTTATTTATTTTATTTATTTTATTTATTTTATTTATTTTATTTATTTTATTTATTTTATTTATTTTATTTATTTTATTTATTTTATTTATTTTATTTATTTTATTTATTTTTTTTTTTTGTATTTTTTTATATATATTTTTTTTTTTTTTTGTATTTATTTATATATTTATTTATTTTATTTATTTTATTTATTGTATTCATTTTATTTATTTTATTTATTTTATTCATTTTATTTATTTTTTTATTTTTTTTTAATTTTTTTATTTTTTTTTATTTTATTTATTTTATTGATTTTATTTATTTTATTTATTTTATTTATGTTATTTATTTTATTTATTTTATTTATTTTATTTATTTTATTTATTTTATTTATTTTATTTATTTTATTTATTTTATTTATTTTATTTATTTTATTTATTTTATTTATTTTATTTATTTTTTTTTTTTGTATTTTTTTATATATATTTTTTTTTTTTTTTTTTGTATTTATTTATATATTTATTTTTTTTTTTTTTTTGTATTTATTTATATATATACATATATTTTTTTTGTATTTATTTATATATTTACTTTTTTTGTATTTATTTATATATTTACTTTTTGTGTTTTTATTTATAAATTTTTTTTTTTTGTATTTATTTATAAATTTATTTTTTTTTTTGTATTTATTTATAAATTTATTTTTTTTATGTATTGATTTATAAATTTATTTTTTTATGTATTTATTTATAAATTTATATTTTTTTTGTATTTATTTATAAATTTTTTTGAATTAATTTATAAATTTATTTTTTATTATTTATTTATTTATCTATTTAATTATTTATTTATTTTATTTTAATTTATTTTATCTTATTTTATTTTATTTTATTTTATTTTAATTTATTTTACTTTATTTTATTTTATTTTAATTCATTTGTTTTATTTAATTATATTTATTTTATATATTTATTTATTTATTTCTGAACTGTCCTGTACAACAAGAAACAATATCCTTATAATGACAGTACAGGATTAATTAATTTTAAGGGTACAAAATTTAACAAAAAATTTTTTATAATTCTTTTTTTCAAAAATATTTGTTAATTTTTTCTTAAAATCAGCTTTTTTCTCTAAGTCAATATTATTTTTTCGTTAATATAATAAATTTAAATTATTTTTCAAAATAAAATTTTTGCAAGAATTTGTCCTGAATACTAAAAACATATGGTTTTTGTTTACAAAATTGGTATTCACACTACACTAATAATTTTGAAAAATATGGCAACATTAGAAAGAGAATGAGTGTTGAAAAAAAATGAAAGTGAAAATAAAATAAATCTTATTTCAATGCGCCGCTTCTTTTTTGTGTACTTTAAAAAAAATTTTTTAATTTCTGTCCACTACGTAAATGGGCAGTTACAAGCATGTGTAATTCGTCTTTTTACTCCTTTATATTAACATATAGAGTTTATTTGCTTGTCCGTCAAAAAAAAAACGTTGGTTCAATTTTTAACCCTTTTCCCGTGATGAAATCGAGCGGAAACTTTGCGGGCAGACTCGTGGCAACGATGAAGAAAAATATTGCAAAAAATTATTGGGAAAAAAATATTGCCAAAAATTTACAATTGTTAAATAAGGCTGAAACGATACGGTAAACTTAATCTATAATATTAATAGGTAAGGCGATTTCTTGTGACCGATGAATTGTTCAACAGTTTTCTGACCATGCGTATCTTATTTGAAAGGTATTTCTTTTTAGCTGTCCACCAGACTTACAGATATTTAAATTTTAAAATTTTGCTACTAACACGTACACAAAATTATACAATGCTATGTGTGAGTTTATTAAATTTGTTAATGCGTTTGCAAAAAAAAAATGAGTTTGTTTTCTTCATTCACATTATTATTGCGTGTGTTGAATTGAAAAATTATTTTGGACATAGCATAACTTTAGAGGCAATAATTTATTAAATGAAAAAATAAAATTTCTTAGAATTTGTACTCGAATATCGAGGGCTGGAATCTGCTAGTTTAAAAAGAAAGGGAGTATAATAAAAACTTGGTTTTTATTGGTAAGTTTTTTAATTGATTTATTTTGTCTGCGATAATAACTATTTTTTTAGACATATTTTTAAATAATTTTATTTCTTCAAATTAAGTGAAAAGTTTTTTAATAATTTTATTTCTTCCAAAAAAAATAATATTGTTTATTAAAATTTTCAATAAACCATTTTTTATCTAAAATATTTTTTAAAATTATTTTTATATAAATTATCAAAAATTATTTTTATATAAATTTTGAAAAATTATTATTCAAACAAATTTTTGACTTATTCTAGTATTCTTTTTAATTTTCTTTACTTAAAAAAAATTAATAAATAAATAATAAAAATATATAAATAATTTTAAATAATAATAATAATAATTTTTTAAATAATTTTATTTCTTCAAATTAAGTGAAAAGTTTTTTAATAATTTTATTTCTTCCAAAAAAAATAATATTGTTTATTAAAATTTTCAATAAACCGTTTTTTATTTAAAATATTTTTAAAAATTATTTTTATATAAATTTTCAAAAATTATTTTTATATAAATTTTGAAAAATTATTATTCAAACAAATTTTTGACTTATTCTAGTATTCTTTTTAATTTTCTTTACTTAAAAAAAAAAATTAATAAATAAATAATAAAAATATATATTTGTTGAAGCTTTTATTGACGCAAATTAATAAAATATTGTACAAATTCGATTCTTATAAAAACAATTTGTAGAGTATTTAGAGATTCGGCAATGCTAAATATAACATTCTGACGTGTCTTCTATTAAAAAGAAAATAATATATGTAGTGGTGGCAGCAACAACGAAGCCACTAAAATAAATCTTCGAAAAAAGTATATTTTCTAATTTGCAATTATGTATTTTCTGTTGTCATGATGTTGATGATCATGATGATGGCGATGATTATGTTGATCATTCCTAAATATACCTTAGTACGAATACATCAGAATACATAATGAGAATTAATGAATATGCCAGCACATACGAAACAACCGATCCAATTAAATTAAAAAGAAAACTAAACTTTCAAACACATGCTTACGTAAGTTTTATAGATGTTTTTAAATCAGAAATGTACAACTATGTACAAAGAAATCGAAAACTTAATTCCAAAGATAGAGATAATAGAAATAAATTATAAATGAAACGAAAGAAGGTTTTGTGAAAGCGGGCTTCAACAGTAATATAGATCTGAATTTCTATGGTTCTTTAGATTTTTCTATGATAGTCTAAGAGAATCAGAGATTTCAGTGAATTCTATAGCCAAAACTTACTCAGAATCTCAATAAATATATATATTTGTTCCTTTTACTCCTGCAAGGAGGATAGGGCCATCAATGGGACCACTGACGAGGAAAAAGTTCCAGATAAAACTTATTATATTAGATCTGAAGGTTTCTGTATTAAAGAATCTTATAACTAAGTAGCCGCCCCTTCAATCGAATGTCTTTTGTGGAAAAATCGAATGGTTTTTCTCTTAAATAACTTCTTTTAAATAACCAAAACTTAAGAGTTTTTATAAATTTTAAAATTTATCTGAATCTAATGGAAAAAATGAACGAATTCTTTTATTAGAAAATAGCATAGTAAATATGGATTCTAAACAAAAAAAAAAAATAAAACTAACTTAAAAGCTTTTTGAAAAAGAAAATTTGAAGGATAATTTCATTATTAGAACTTTTAACCCTGATTTAAGCAAAATTTAATTTTTTGAATCAAGAATATTTTCTGGAAAACTTAAGAATTAATATTTACCGTAATGTAATATTTACCAAGATTTAACCAAGTACAATAAAAGCCTTCTGGCTCATGGAAAAATCCGGATAATTAAATATTACATTAAAACTAGAAATTTTATAATTTCATTATGTTTTGCGATTCTCGTTTATTTCTTTTCAAATTACCAGAAAACTAATTTTTTATACATTAAATTTTAGTTTCTGTTAATCCCGAATAATAAAAAAAAATCATGTGAGTCCAATCACAGGGGAGATGTGTAAACATCTAGCAAAGATTTTTTATGGCACTTTTTTAAAATCAAACAGAAAGCGTCATCTATGTATCACTTTTAGTAATCAACTTCAGGGCGTCTGCTAAATAAAATTTTTTATAATTATTTAATATTTCAACGGGTTAATTTTTGATTTTTAAATTTTCCTTTTTTTTTCATTTTTAGTTTTTTATTTTTCATTTTTCCTTTTTCTTTTTTAATTTTTCATTGTTAATTTTTCGTTTTTAATTTTTTATTTTTAATTTTTCGTTTTTAATTTTTCATTTTTTATTTTATTTTTTTTTTTTATTTTTTTTTTCATTTTTTTTTTCATTTTTAATTTTTTATTTTTCATTTTTTTATTTTTAATTTTTTATTTTTTATTTTTCATTTTTTATTTTTAATTTTTATTTTTCATTTATTTTTTTTTCATTTTGTTTTTTTCATTTTTAATTTTTTTATTTTTCATTTTTAATTTGTATTTTTCATTTATTTTTTTTTTCATTTTTTAATTTTCATTTTTTATTTTTCATTTTTTATTTTTCATTTTTTATTTTTCATTTTTTTATTTTTAATTTTTATTTTTCATTTATTTTTTATTTTTCATTTATTTTTTTTTTTTCATTTATTTTTTTTTTTTTTCATTTTTCATTTTTTATTTTTCATTTTTTATTTTTCATTTTTTTATTTTTCATTTTCAAACAGGTTATTAGATATCATAATTTTTTCACCAATACAATCATAAGTCACACCGATTTTGTATTACGTCTTACATCTTACGCTGTTTTTGTGACTGTATTGTGAAATAGAAATTTACCCTTCCGCGCGTATAGATGTTGACACATCACAAATGTCTCTTGTGAAAGAGAAAAAAGCAAAAAACATTTCCTAAAAATTTTAATTGCGGTTAACTGAGCGTTCCGATTAGTTGGATTCCGGACACTCGGACTTTTACTGTACCATATTTTTTTACTTTTATAAGTATTGTCTATAAAATGCCCTTGCGGAGAGATAGTTATTGTTAAATTATGTATTAAATAAAAAATTCTTATTACGAATTTTCTACACTCTCCAAAAATCTTTATTTCCTCAGAGATCCACAAAAATATAGAATTTCATCACTAACATAATTTAAAAATATATTATAAATGTTGTACTCCTCTGAACGAGCCATTCATTAGACTATGCTGAAATTATCTTATTTCTTTGTTCAATGCAATATTCGGAGGTTCTTTTCATCAAAGATTAGCACTTGTGGTATTTTAACTGAAATTTCAACAAACCAAAAAAAAAAATTTAATACAAACGAAAATTCTTGTGTGTGGTTTTCCTTCATGTTTACCAAAAATGTAACAAAAAAAAATGGAAAGACCAAAAATAGAGTAGCATGTAGAACAAGTAACAAAATTATAGTCGATCTAGACCGACTAAACGATATCTTATACCTTGCGTTTAGAGAAAGGGTCTGAGGTCTAATTGGGTATAGCAAACAATAACAAACCAAATTTGAGTTCCATTATTTGTTATTAATGTTTTCCCTGCAGATATGAAAAAGTTAATATCAGATGCTATATTTATATGGGAACTGGTTCGGAAAATAGGCCGATTCTAGCCACATTTGGTAAAGTCTTTTTTACAAACATATACAAGCCAAATTTCAGAAAAAGCTGAACAATATGTTTGTTTTAGGAAGCAGCTTTATTTATGGGCTATGAATGAAGAACTGTCCTATAGGGTTTATTTTTGGATTACTGCATAATGCGTGTGACAAAGACACACACGAACCAAATTTGACCTGTATCTTTATGATAATATGGATCATTTGGCAATTTAAGCCGATCTTATAGGGGTAATTTGTATGAGGACTAGGTCTAAACATGTACCGATAAAAGCTTATATACCAAATTTCACTAAAATATATTCATATCTGTGACCTGTGCTTTGATTACAGGCTTTACATGGACACGGACGGACGGACAGACAGACAGACATCACTAAATCGACTTTGATTCTGAGTAGATCGGTATATCAAAAGATAGGTCTATAAATATTTTTGCTAGTTAAAACATCAGCACAAACTCATTATTGCCTGGTATAGGGTATAAACATGTATGCACAGCTTGTTAGGTGTTTAAAAATGTATTTGCATTTTGTTTTTGCACTTGTCTTGTCTGTTCTTGTTCCATTAAAGTTAGAAAACGAACAGTTTTGTGTAAGCATACGGAGGCCAATTGATAACTTATTATTAATAAGGCAAACAAGTGCTGGTTATACGTTGCTTGGAGCATGTTTAAGGAAAACTTACTTATCTATATAAAACAAAGTCGGTTTAATTATTTTTGATTTATTGCATTCGTCTCCGCTCCGAATAGCAGAATCTTTAATATTAATAGGCTAGGCGATTTCTTGTGACCGATTTTTTTTCTACCGTTTTATCCCGATTTTGACAAAACGCATATTTTTTGAAAGGTATTTCTTTTTAGGTGTTCACCAAACTTTCAGATTTTTAAATTTTTGCCTTTATTTTGAGTAAATTGCATTTAAAGTCGCTACTAAAACATACATAAAATTATAAAATGCTATGTGTGTGTGTGTTTCTTAAACTTGTTAATGTGTTTGTAAGTTTGTTTTCTTCAGTCACAATAATAATAAAAACCAAAAAAGTGTGGTTTTGTGAATTGGCTAAGTTGAAAAAAAAAGTTGCCTAGAATTTGCACTCCAATTTCGAGCGCTGGAATCTGCTAGAAATTATTAAAATGTCTGCAGAATTCAGGGAAAACAAAATAAGTGACCGTGTCACCTCCGGTACAAAGTGAATTTTCAATATCCTATATCCTGAGTAATATAAAAGGTAGAGTAACGATACTTTGTGTGATTTTACAGCTTATTAGTGTGAGAAATCATGCACCTTCCATACAAAATAAATATTTAATCTCACACATCTCGGATACTATAATAGGGTGGGCTTTGCCAATTTGGTTGACGTCATTATCCAGCCTTGCTGAAAACGGGCGATATTGGATCAGTAGGACTGGCACCTCCCATGCAAAATAAATATTCAATCTCAGACATCTCGCATACTATAATAGGGGAGGTTTTGCAAATTTGTGTGACTTCATCTGTTATATTTAATAGAAGAAGATGAAGAATTTTCAAATTGACTTTTTAAATTCACTTGATTTGCCAGGTCTTCCATCGCAGAATTTACTCTTGTTGGATAAACCAATTATCCTGCTTTGAAACCAATTATACCAAAATATACAAGGGAACACGGTTCGTTATCAAGAAAATATTTGCTGGCATTATTGAATCGACAATTATCAATGGCAAATTCAAAGTAGAGCATATTATATTGCCAAGAATCGTGATGATTCCAACAGATACTCCAATTGCATTTAAAAATTCGTTGGTGAAAAGTGGCAACCTTAAAAAACATATGTTAAGTTTCAAAGCGCCACGTTCTTTAGTATTTCTTTTTTTTGGAGCCATCAGTGAATTTGTAAACATGGAAAATATGGGCCAGCGTTGTGTAATCCAACAATTTCATTTGGAAGGTCTCAGTCCAATCAGTATTAAAGCCGAGCTAGATTCTAATCTGGGCGAGTCTGCTCCTTCATTTACGACTATAAAATATTGGGTGGCAGAGTTTAAACGAGGATGAGAAAGCTGTCCGTCAGATGGGTGCCGCGTTTGCCCACAACAGCCAGTCCATTGGCCAACCTTTTCTGCCTTTCGTACCGTGCGGGAGTCTATCCCTTTTGCTGTAAGGTTGCTAATGTCCAACCAATCCCTCAAAAGGGTGCGGCTAATAACCCTGGAAATTACCATCAAATTGCAATCTGCTCTGCGCTCTCAAAGGTGATGGAGAGCATAATCAATTTCCATCCTGTGAACTATCTAGAGGCCAACTCACTTCTTAATGAACGCCAGTATGGCTTCCGTGGAAATCGTTCCGCGGGAGACCTGCTAGCTCTTCTTTCTGAGCGATGGAGTCGATCCATTCACGATTTTGGTGAAAGTAAAGTGGTTGCTCTAGATATTTCCAAGGCATTCGATCGCGTGTGGCACAGTGCATTGATATCAAAGCTTATTGCATTTGGGGTCGGTAATGACTTCTCTCGATTTATATCGAGTTTTCTCAGAGACCGAACAATACGTGTTGTTATTGATGGGGTCTCATCTAATGAGTTTCAGCTTGATTCAGGGGTAACCCAAGGTTCCGTTCTATCTCCTTCTCTTTTCCTTATCTTTCTGAACGACCTTCTTGGTCAAACTTTTAATTCTATATACCCATAGCAGCAGCATCTGTCAAGGCCAAGCCTCTTGGAGGTTGGGGACAAAAGGCGGACATGAATGACTCGCTCAATCAAGACCTGTTAAAAATCTCCGAGTGGGGTTAAGCGAATAGGGTTGATTTTAATGCGCAGAAGACTCAATACTGTATGTTGACCCAAAGTGCCATGGATTCAACAGTGTCATCTGTATATATGGGTGGTACAGGTATTGAGGAATCGGATACTCTTGATGTTCTAGGCATGTGATGTTTGTTGCATCGAGCATGTTTTTCAAGTGTCGAAAGAAGCATTCAAGTGTCTTGGTTTTCTAAACCCTTCTTCACGTCTTCTGATCTCCTTAAAATCTATACCACTTACATCCGACCAAAAATGGAATACAACTCCCATATACGGACAGGAGCTTCAAAGTGTATTTTGGAGCTACTGGACTGTGTGCAATGGAGGGCGTTGGCTCTCATCAATGAAAGTAGGGGATCCAACTCTGCATCATTGGAACATCGCACTGTTCTATAGATATTGAGATTAGCGAACTTATTCCAAGTGCCCGAGTTTCGGTATGCTCTACCGCTTCTCTAGAAGATCACATCCATTTGTAGTCTATAGTCCAGTTGACGGCACAACGGATTTCAGAGAGAATTCGTTTATCAGTCGAACTAGCCGTATGTGGAATAAACTCTCGGTACAGGTCTTTCCTGACAGATACAATCTAACAAAATTTTGGTCAAATATTCACAAACACTACTCCCTTCTCCTCCTTCCCATAACCTATTTTCCTGAAATCAACACAATGCACTGCATTTGTAGAGGGCATCCAACAAAAAAAATAAAAAATAATAAAAAAAAAAAAAAAAAAACAAAACAGCGTCATGAAGATGTTTCAATGAAGTGGTTGGCGATGTTTCACCACCAAAAAGCCGAAATTTTGAGCAGATTCGTAACCATGGACATGGATCCACCACTTCACACCTGAGAGAAAGGACAAACAGTGGACTGAAATAAGAGGATTGTGTCCCAAGATGGCAAAGACAGTTCCATCTGCATGGAAGGTTATGACGTCTGTTTTAAGGGAGGCACGTCGGATAATATTTATTAATCATCTTCAAAAAGGAAAAATAATCAAAGGCGAGTATTATGCGTTTAAGTGATGGCATTAACGAAAAAGGGCCGCATTTGGAGAAGTGTTGTTTCAACAGTTCACATATCCAATATGGCCAAAATCTATGAATTAATGTTCGAATTTATTCAACACCAACCTCATTTGCCAGATTTAGCTCCCTCGGATTATTTTCTACTTCTAAAATTGCCAACAATGAAGAGGTGGATTCTGAAGATAATGGCTACTTTAAGAGCTAGACAGTTCTTACTATAAACAGGGTAACGAAACTATTTAATATCGCAGGGAAAAATGTATCAAGCTAAAAGGAGATTATGTTGAGAAATAAAGCAAATTCTTCCGAAAATAATAATTTTTTCTTTAATAATTTCCATAAACAACAAAACCATGTGTTTTTGGTATTCACCCCCGCTATTTTGTGAAAATATGGCAACAATAAAGATAGAATGAGAATTGAGAACTGTGAATATGAGAAACTTCGCAATGAGAATAAAATACATTTTATTTCAGTGTGGTGAGACTGCAATTATTACTACAGTTTCATATGAAATACACCGCAACGGTCTGGTTATGTAGTTATTTATCCATCTTTTTCACAACTCGGATATAGAAGCACAATCGATTAGAGAATAAATTACAAAAAATCATGTGAGTCCGATCACAGGGGAGATGTGTAAACATTTAGTAATAAAAGATTTTTTATGGCACTTTTTTAAAATCAAACAGAAAGCGTCATCTATGTATGCATCACTTATAGCAAACAACTGCAGGTGCTCTGCTAATATAAAAATATTATTATTTATTATTTCAACTGGTTAATTTTTAATTTTTCGTTTTTCTTTTTTTATTTTTCATTTTTTATTACTCATTTTTTATTTTTCTATTTTTGATTTTTATTTTTCATTTTTAAGTTTTTATTTCTTATTTTTCATTTTTAATTTTTTATTTTTCGTTTTTTATTTTTAATTTTTTAATTTTCATATTTTATTATACCCTATACCACTACGTGGTTTGGGTATAATGACTTTGTGCTGCTGTTTGTAACAACCAAAAATATTTGACCTAGACCCATCTTTAATTATACCGATCGAATCAGAATCACTTTCTGAGTTGATTTAACAATGTCCGTCCGTCCGTCCGTCCGTCCGTCCGTCCGTCCGTCCGTCCGTCTGTGTGTCCATGTAAAGCTTGTAATCAAACTGCAGGTCGCAAATATGAGTATATTTTGATGAAATTTGGTATATAAGCTTTTATCGGCCATGGGATGAACGCTATTGAAATTGGTGAGAATCGGTCCATGTTCAGACCTAGCCCCCATACAAATTACCCATATGAAATCGACATAAATTTCCATAAGATCCAAATTGTCATATAGATCTTACTCAAATTGGGTTTGTGTGTTTATTACATCTATTAATCAGTAGTTCAAAAATACCCCCTATAGGAAAATTCTTAGTCATAGGCCCCATACAGAGCTGCTTCCCGATCTTCACTTAAATCTATTAAAAAACAAAAATATTGCACAGATTTTTCTCAAATTTGGTTTGTATATATTTTTTCAAAGTATAAGTGACTTTACCAAATATGGTCATGATCGGTCCATTTTTCGACCTAGTCCCCATATAAATATAGTATCCGATATGAACTTTTTCATATCTGCAGCGAAAAATATTAATAAAAATACCACTCAAATTTGATTTATGCTTATTTGCTATATCCAATTATTTGGACCGAAGAGATAGAGTATCTTAACCGATCTTCACTTAAATCTATTAAAAAACAAAAATATTGCACAGATTTTTCTCAAATTTGGTTTGTATATATTTTTTCAAAGTATAAGTGACTTTACCAAATATGGTCATGATCGGTCCATTTTTCGACCTAGTCCCCATATAAATATAGTATCCGATATGAACTTTTTCATATCTGCAGCGAAAAATATTAATAAAAATACCACTCAAATTTGATTTATGCTTATTTGCTATATCCAATTATTTGGACCGAAGAGATAGAGTATCTTAACCATGGTATAGGGTATCGTATGGTCGGGCTAGACCGACTATAATTTTCTTACTTGTTTATTTTTCTTTTTTATTTTCATTTTTATTTTTGTTTTTTTTTTTAATTTGTTATTTTTCGTTTTTCATTTTTTATTTTTTATTTTTCGTTTTTCACTTTTTATTTTTCATTTTTTATTTTTCGTTTTTCATTTTTTATTTTATTTTTGTTTTTTTTTTTTTCGTTTTTTGTTTTTAATTTTTATACCCTATACCACTATGTGGTTTGGGTATAATGACTTTGTGCTGCTGTTTGTAACAACCAAAAATATTTGACCTAGACCCATCTTTAATTATACCGATCGAATCAGAATCACTTTCTGAGTTTATTTAACAATGTCCGTCCGTCCGTCCGTCCGTCCGTCTGTGTGTCCATGTAAAGTTTGTAATCAAACTGCAGGTCGCAAATATGAATATATTTTGATGAAATTTGGTATATAAGCTTTTATCGGCCATGGCTATTGAAATTGGTGAGAATCGGTCCATGTTCAGACCTAGCCCCCATACAAATTACCCATATGAAATCGACATAAATTGCCATAAGATCCAAATTGTCATATAGATCTTACTCAAATTGGGTTTGTATGCGTTCATTATATCCACTAATGAGTAGTCCAAAAATGATCCCTTTGAGCCCATATAGAGCTGCTTCCCGATCTTCACTTAAATCTATTAAAAAACAAAAATTTTGCACTGATTCTTCTCAAATTTTGTTTGTACATATTTTTGCAAAATACAAGAGACTTTACCAAACATGATCAGGATCGGTCCATTTTTGGACCTAGTCCCTTTATAGATATAGCATCCGATATGAACTTTTTCATATCTGCAGCCAAAAAAAATTAATAAAAATCCCACTCAAATTTGGTTTTTGCTTATTTTCAATGTCCAGTTAGTTGGGCCTAAGAGATAGGGTTTCTAAACGCATGGTATAGGGTATCGTATAGTCGGTCTAGACCGACTATAATTTTCTTACTTGTTTATTTTTCATTTTTCGTTTTTCATTTTTTATTTTTTATTTATCATTTTTAATTTTTCATTTTTTTTTTTTAATTTTTATTTTTTATTTTTCTTTTTTATTTTCATTTTTTTTTTTTTTAATTTTTATTTTTTATTTTTCTTTTTTATTTTCATTTTTTATTTTTGTTTTTTTTTTTTTAATTTTTTATTTTTCGTTTTTCATTTTTTATTTTTTATTTTTCGTTTTTAATTTTTTATTTTTTATTTTTCGTTTTTCACTTTTTATTTTTTATTTTTCATTTTTTATTTTTCGTTTTTCATTTTTTATTTTATTTTTTTTTTTTATTTTTTTTTTCGTTTTTCGTTTTTAATTTTTTATTTTTCATTTTTTATTTTCCGTTTTTCATTTTTTCATTTTTAAGTTTTGTTTTTTATTTTTTTATTTTTTATTTTTCACTTTTTGTTTTTTTGTTTTTTCATTTTTTATTTTTTATTTTTCAGTTTTCATTTTTTATTTTTTGTTTTTAATTTTTCATTTTTTATTTTTTTTTTTTATTTTTTTTATTTTTTATATTTTTTGTTTTTTTATATTTTTTATTTTTTATTTTTTTATTTTTTATTTTTTTTTATTCTTTTTTATTTTTTTTTTTTACTTTTAATTTTTCATTTGTCATTTTTAATTTTTCATTTGTCATTTTTAATTTTTTATTTGTCATTTTTAATTTTTTATTTGTCATTTTTAATTTTTCATTTGTCATTTTTAATTTTTCATTTGTCATTTTTAATTTTTCATTTGTCATTTTTAATTTTCAAACCACCAATACAATAATTTTTTCACCAATACAATCATAAGTCACACCGATTTTGTCTTACGTCTGATATCTTATGCTGTTTTGTGATTGTATTGTGAAATAGATTTTTACCCCCTGCGCGTATGTCTACACATCAAAAAAGCTAATATTCTTTAGAAAACATTCAGTCACAAATTTTCTCAGATTTTATTATATTTGCCAAATTTTATACCATTGTTCATTTTTCAGGGTTCTTTTGTCTCTAGCTATTTTTCTCTGTTTATAAATTGCCTCCATTACATTTATAATTACTTATCAATTAGTCCACCTACAGATTATATCTGTATAGGGAAATTACATTTTAACTCATTCGAATAGAGTAATTCATGTAATAAAGAAGGAAATTGCTTCACTCTTATACAAAATTAAGAACATCGCAAAGGACTTTTTGTTGTACATATATTTCGAGAACGTATGCCAAAAATTTTGAAATTTCGTTTAAAGTATTTATGTAGCTGTATTTCTTAACACATATTTACCTAAATCAAGACATGTGCCATGTACCTATGTAAGTGTAAAATAGCATTACACATTTTGTTAGCATTCAAAATATCCTGCCAAAATACATATTGTTTGAGGTTAAGGATTTAAACATGAAAAATGTTGAAGAATTTAAAATTTGACAGTGACGAATTTTATATAACCTACATTGGAGATTTAACTAAAGAAAAATATGAAAAGTTTGAAACGTAGGTGCTGGCTTTGTTTTATATATTAATATTAGGGCTGGAAAAAAGTGAGACGAAACTTTGCGAACTTTTTCGAGATTAACTTATTCGTTTAACAATAAGACATATCAGCAAATTCATATTTGCAATATCAGTAATTGGATATGAATTGAAACTAAGTCAAGAAACAAACCAACTTTCAAAAGTGAAGGAACTCAATTCCATACATTCTCTTTTTCTCTGTTATACAATAAAATCTTTTAATCTTTACACTAAATGTTCTTTAAATCTGTTTTTATTGGCTTTATAAAACAGTTTTGAGTTTTTTAAGCAATTTTCATTTATTTTTATATACAATTGCCATTTATGTTTTTAGAATTTTCTTCCTTCTAATCGTAATTGTAGATTTTAATATAATTTCCTATTTGGAATTTAATAATAAAAAATAAAAAACAAGTATTTTTAGTAACATCATGTGCTGCTTGCTACCTTTATGTCTTCGCTCATGTATGAATACAAAGTTTTTGAATAAAAACAAAAAAAAAACAACAACAAAAAAATCTTGTAAAATTTTATTAGTCATTTAAAAGTGATGGTCAGAGAATCTTCTAAATGTACAACCATAATTTGACATAGTTTTTTACATTTCTGTACACCACCTGAGGGTTTGTAAATGTTATTTCATGAAATTTTTCGATTGATATCATTTTTTTTATATTTGTTATTATTTTTTGTAATGGCCTTAAATTGTCCTTGGGAGTTAGAAACCACCAAAATAATCAGCAAAGAAATTCCCATTGCGGTAACTCATCATTTATAGCTGCTTCTTCAGTCCCATGTGATATAACAATTTTATTAACCTAAAGTTATAAAAGTTGTGTAATACATATAAAAACAAGAAACTATTCTTGGTAAAATCTACCACTTATTAAAAAAGCATGTCTGCACAAAACAAATCATTTTAAAAGTAAGGGGGATAAGGTTTTAAAACTTTTTTTTAATTTTTTTCTGAATGCGTGTGTCTGAGTGCTGTGTCAAAATTTCAAGTAAATGGGAGCAAACCTAACGAAGACCGGCGCTTAGAGGTGCCTCAACGGGACTGAAAATTTCAAGTGTTTATATGGGGAAAATATGATTTTTTTCAGATTTTACGAAAACTTCTTTCTATAATTTGTTTTTTGTCGACAAGTTGTTACATGAATCGAATTCAGTACTAAATTAACTCTTAAAAAATCTATATAAGTTCATGAAAACTCGCCGTGAAATAGCAAATGCCCCAGACCACTTTTATGCCAAAAAAAAAACTATATTGCAAAATTTTATGGACATTTTTTCAACTTTAAGAAATTAATTAAAACCATTATTTTACCTATAAGCACTCAGACATGAGGTATTGTTTCATTACTATGTTCTATTGCGGTATGAGACCCGGTAGGTGAGTAGCTAGCGTGCTCGCCTATCAAGCGGGGGTCGTGGGTTCGATTCCCACTAGAGGCTTTGGTATGTCGCTGCAAAAGTAGCCAAATCCTCGACCCAAAAATTTGTATCTGCAGACAGACAACCCACTCGGCTTCGCGGAACTAGACCGAAAATGGCAAATATTTTTGATAAAAAATCCTTTTTTAAGTTTTAAAAAATTTTCTTAAACAAAGTTTCAAAAAATGGATCTGACAATTTAAAGTTTTGTTAAATATATGTTAGGGATTAACTGTGTGAATTTTTAAGTAAATTCCTCTGCCAGAATTTTTTTTACAAAGAATTTGTTTTTTGCGGATTTCGAGAAAAATTAGTTTTTTGTGAAATATTCAGTAAATGTACTCTTTCTAAATACTTTGTACCAAAAATTATCAGTTTTTTACTTTCAAATTTATATTTTATTTTAATAGCCTAGGTTTTCTGAAAAAAAATTATATGACCCCATTATCTCTTTTGGACTTGGGGTCGCATATGGCCCAAGCTAATGAAAGACAATTTATTTAAAAAATTCAAATATTTTGTAAGTGCTATCGAATTTTAGGATGTGGCATTTAAAATATAATAACCAAATGTGCAAGTTTTCCATGCTAACAATTTGGAATAAATCGAACAATGTTAACCCACTCCTTGCCGAGGCCAAACTTTGAATATTGGCATATTTAAAAAAATTAATTGTTCTAGTAAACTAGATGAAACCCTTACTATGGGTTGGGAAATAAAATTGTGCTATATTTTTCCGTTTTTTGTGATTCATTTAACACATTAGGACTTGGCGCCACCAAGGACCCCCAAGATAGTATAGGACGATTATGTAAAAAAATTCAAATATTTTGCGAATTCTGCAGAATTTAGGACCATTTTAACCCTAGGAGCACATCTAGTTTACTAGAACAATTCATTTTTTTAAATATGCCAAACTCAAAGTTTGGCCTCGGCAAAGAATGGGTTAACGATGTTCTATTTATTCCAAATTTTAGCATGGAAGACCAACACATTTGGCGATTATATTTTAAGCGTCACATATAAAAATTCAACAGCACTTACAAAGAATTTGATTTTTTTGAATAAATTGTCTTTTATTGGCTTGGGGTCATATGTGACCCCAAGTCCAAAAAAGGGATAATGGGGTCATATAATTTTTTTCGGAAACCCTAGGCTATTAAGATAAAATGTAATATTTATAAGTAGAAAACTGATTAATTTTCGATACAAAGTATTTAGAAAGAGCACATTTACTAATTTTTCTCGAAATCGGTTGGGAAATAAAAATAATAAAAATATTTATTAACAAACCTTTTTATATAATGAATTTTATTTAAATAATCATAAATTTTTCATATCAATACAAGGTTAGGCGATTTAAGTGTTACCAAGTTCAAACCGGTGTGTCTGTCAAACTACTACTCATTCCAACTATGTCAACAGCTGTTTTCGACAGCTCGTTGTATTGTTTAAAAGCTGCCGAAAATATTTGCGTCTAAGTTTAAAATAAGAAAAGTTATTCGATATGGAGTTCACACGTAATAATGTGATTGCATTGCATTTGGCTGGAAAATCAGAACCAGCTATTGCTAGAGAGCTCAGCCACCTCAAGGTAAATAAAATGTTTGTGTATCGCACCATAAAACGTTATAATGATACCGGCAGCATTGCCAAACGCTATGGTGGTGGGCGAAAAAAGCGGCAACATCGCCGGAAATGGTTCAGAAAGTGAAAGCTCGACTTCAACGAAATCCACGTGGTGGTCAAATGGCCAAAGAACTGGAAATATCCCAGCGAAGTATCAGACGCATACACCAAAATGAGCTCAAGGTAAAGCCTTACAAGTTCCAGAAGGCACACGATCTAACACCAAAACAAACAAAAAGTTAGACTCGAAAGAGCAAAGGAGTTGTTATGCTTGCACGAACGTTGCGATTTACCAAACACTGTGTTCTCTGATGAGAAAAATTTCCCTATTGAGCAGTTCATAAACTCTCAAAATGATCGAGTTTACTTAAAGGAACGCAATTACGAAAATTTGAGCCTTCGAACGGCCACCAGAAGTAATTTTCCATCGCAAGTAATGGTGTGGGCAGCGGCAGCTGTGACCGCCGATGGACGCTGTCCAATCGTTTTTATCGAGCCTGGTGTCAAAGTCAATGCAACTTATTATCGGTAAAATGTTTTGGAAGCTGCTTTAGAGCCGTGGGCATGCAAACATTTCGGTCGTAAACCAACAAGTCTAGGCACCGTCCCATAAAGCTCGTGTGAACCAAGAATGGTTAAAAAACCATGTTCCATACGTCATTTCGTCCACACAATGGCTTTCGAATTCGCCAGATGCAAATCCGATGGACTATTCCATCTGGGGCATTTTGGAGAGCAAAGTAAGGACTAAGGACCAAAACATATGCGAGCTGAAGAAAGCCATTGTACGGGAATGGGCCAAAATACCGCAAGATCACATTCGTGCAACATGCAACTCATTTTTTAACCGTTTGAAGGCCATAGTCAAGGCAAAGGGTGGTCACATGGAGCTAAAGCGAATGGATTCTAAAATTTTGGTTATTTCCACACATTTTTGTAATTTGAATAAATAAAAAATAATTGCGCACAAAAAAAAATATGGCCGTTTGAATAGGTAACACATCAATCGCATAAACCTGTAGATTACTCAAAATATTGAAAGAAAAAAATTTTATGAAAAAATAAAATTTCATGGAATTTGCACTCGAATATCGAGTGCTCGGCTCGGCTAGTTTATTAAGAAGTGTTTGCCAACACAATGTGTCCACATATTTTTGGACCGATTTGGCATCATATCACTACGGTAAGAAAGCTCTTGAGTGGTAAAAGAATAACAACTTGGTTTTCGTACCAAGCGATGAAAATCCTCTAAACTGTCCGGAGAGTTAGTGGGCTCTTGTGAAAAGAAAGTTGAAGATTTCAAAAATTACCTGTTCCAAAAAAAATCGGATAGAAAACACCACAAATTCTCTAATGGAAGGGTTTCCGGTAAAGGTCCCTAAATTCATAAGGAGTGATTAGAACTATAAAAAGTATCTTTATTTTTTTTTTTTTGTAAGCTATAATATAATTTGAATTAAATAAAAAAAATGCAAGCTCTTCATTCAATAGGTTTTTTATTATTTATATTATTACATCCGAAATATAGATGGCAGCAGTAGTGTGAAAAAATTAATTTGGTGAAAACATAAAATGTTTTCAATTTCAAGGCGCCACGTTGATAAAACACCTTTATGTAACTCAATACTTACATTTGAAAGGTCTCAGTCCAACCAATATTAAAGCCGAGTCTGCTCCTTCGGTTACGACTATAAAATATTGGGTGGCAGAGTTTGAACGAGACCGTACTAGCTGCCAAGACGACCACAGTAGTATTCGACCAATTGAGGTGGCCACGCCAGAAATGGTTAAGAATGGTTAATCCACAAAATGGTATGGGATGATCGTCAACTGAAGGTGCGTGAGCTAGCTGAAATGACAGGCATTTCAAAAGGTGCTGTATATCGCATATTGACCGACAATTTTAAGATGAGAAAGCTGTCCGCAAAATGGGTGCCGCGTTTGCTCACAATAGAACAAAAACGGCGTCGTGAAGATGTTTCACCACAATAAATCCACTTCACACCTAAGAAAAAGGCACAGCCAAAATCATGCCCAAAGAAGGCGAAGAGAGTTCCATCGGCTGGCAAGGATATGGCGGATGGGATAATTTTAATTATCTTCAGAGTTTAAGTGACGGCATTAAGGGAAAAAGGCGACGTTTGGTGAAAAATATAGCTTTGTTTCATCAAGACAATGTACCAGTTCACACATCCACTATTGCCATGGCGAATAATCCGTGAACTAAAATTCAAATTGCTTCATCAAGCACCTTATTCCTTCGGATTATTTTCTATTTCCAGACTTTATAAAAATGGCTCGGTGATAAAAGATTTGCCAACAATGAAGAGCTGGAGTCTGTGGTTGATGGTTACTTTAAGGAGCTAGAGAGTTCTTACTAAAAACAGGGTATCGAAGCTGGGAAAAGTATATCGAGCTAAAGGGAGATTATGTTGAGAAAAAAAGGAAATTTTTCTTTGCCAGGTCGTGTTTTGCGATAACTCCTTACATCCAGGAAAGGTTTATATGACCAAGAGTTTTATTTTTCGGATTCAGCATAAGTAATGTTGGGTTACTCATTTCAGGAATAAATTCTAAGATTCGGTCGAATTTTCTAAAAAAAAAAAAAAATTATACCAAATCTTGATAAAAAAAAATCGCACAACATGGCTTCTGAGTATTTTTCTTAAAATTAATTGCTTTGAGAACCTATGGTATTTACA
>OY821520.1:24329396-24514396 GCA_963682025.1 Cordilura impudica
TAAAAATTCCGTTAATTTTGTGACAGCGGTCGTTTTGGCAAATTTTTTTTTTATATAAAGAAGAATTAAATAAAATATTCAGAATACTTATCGTTTAAAGTATATTACTTATAAGAGAGCCGCAATTTTGGGAATGAAGAGAACAAAGCAAAAAAGTAAACAAACATTAAGAATTAAAAAATAAATAAAAACTAAAAAGAATTTGTTTTTGTTCAGTAAGAAAACAAAACATAAACAAATAAAATTTATCGTGTTTATTTTTAGCAGAGCACAATGACACCTTCAACTTTGATTATAAAAGCGAAACTAAACGAAAAACCTGGTGTAAAAGGGTGTTCAAAATAAAATATCTATTGTATAAGAATTCTGAAATTTGTTTTAGTTCTAAAGGTGCTATTACATGATGTGTTTTTTACATATGTACTGTCAAATTTTCCCACAACAAAAGTTGTACACATCGTGTGATACATATGAAACATTGTTTATGTACAATTCATGAGGAAAGTCACATGTACATTTTTCAATTAGAACAGGTTCTATTTTTGCATGACAAATATATGAAAATACAACACTGCTTGTGGCGAAAGAAAAACAGAGTAAATTATAAAGATTAATATTGAAAGAAAAATAAATTGTTTAATATTAATTAACAATTAAAAAATATATAACTTTTTTTTAACAATCAATTTTTGTAAATTCACAAATTAAATCTGCTGTTGTTTACATTTAGAGGTTATGTCATACGGAAATACATAAGCACGTGTGATAGCAAAAATTATGAATCGTATGTAAAAGACAATTCTGACAGACATGAGGAATTTCATATGGATAAAAAAAGTGACAGTACATATGTAAAAAACACATCGTGTAATAGCACCTTAAGTAGTTGTCAATTTCTAAAATGATCGAGCAGTTATTTCATAATTATTGCTAATTAATATTATTATTTAATTTAAAATTACTACGTTGTTCTACTTTGATAACAATTACAATTTCTTACTGATTAAAGAAAAAGAAGAAAAAGAAAACTACTAAATGTTAAGAAAATTAATTGGAAGTAAAATTATTGAAAAGAAATTTGTTTGTTTTTGGAAGTATTTTTTTTTTAATAAAAATAAAAACTACTTACATGCGGCGTAGCGTTGTTTAACATGATTTGAATTTTGAGGATTTGGTTTTTGAAGATGGTTTCTTTATATGTATATTATATATATTTTTTTTAAATTTTTGATTCAAAACTTAAAATATTTTTCTTATTTTGTAATATTTGCGGTTTGACTAGATTTTGTACAACTCAAAATTGGATATAATTTGATGAGTGAGTGCTTATCAAAAAGGGAAGGATAAAAAAAAGAACAAAAAATTATGGACTCTAATAAACAGTTTAAAATGTTGTGTGTTTGTTTTGCTAATTTAATATTTTTTTTTTTTACAAAAAATAAAATTTTATTAAAATTCAAACAAAAAGCAAAAATTTTAGGTTTTTTTTTGTTAAATCTTTTTTTACAAAGGATATTTAATAGAAAAAATTTTGAGAGTAATGTATCGGAAAAATAAATTTTAACTCAAAACTGTCTTATAATAAAATTTCATATAATAAATATTATTTTGTAACGAAAATTTCTCGAAATTTTTAACTTCAGAGTTTTCTAAAGGAAATTTATTTCTAAATCATAATTTCTACGGATAAAATGTTTCTGAATCTGATTTACCTGATTTATCCTCTAACTCTAGCACAAATCCTTCAAAATTTTAAATAACACAAAAAAACAAGTAAAAAAATTATAGTCGGTGAAGACCGATACCCTATACCATGCGTTTAAGGACACTAGCTTAGGTTAGGTCTAACTAACAAGATATAGTAAATATACTCTACATAAAATACCAAATTTGAGTCGAATTGTTATTAGTTTTTTCGCCTTCAGATAAGAAAAAGTTCTTATCAGATGCTATATTTATGTATATGGGGACTAGGTCGAAAAACGGACCGATCCTAACTATATTTGGTAAGGCCACTTATTTTCATTATAAAAAATTAAAACATTTCAAATATTTTGTGGTTTTTATATAAAGCGGTAAGAATTTAATAATTTAAATGGAAACATTTTGTATTGAAAGACAATTTTTTTTAGGAAAATGGGAAGAAATAAGCATTGCACCGATGAAGAAAGAAAAATAGTCAAAACTATGAAAAAACAAGGAAAAAGTTTGCGAGAAATATCCAAAGGCTTAGGGAGGTCATTGCATTTTGTACAGAATGCATTAAAGAAAAAGAAAACAACAGAAAATCGAGGTAGAAAATACAAAACTAGCCCAGAAACCAATCAACGAATTATAATGGCAAAAAAAGACCCTTTTAAGTCTTCAAAGGCAATTTCAGCAGAACTTGGAAACAACTGTTCGTCGTCGTCTTCAGCAAGCAAACTTACCTGGACGAATTGCCAGAAAGGTTCCCCTCATGCGAAATAAAAACATAAGGATGAGAATAAATTTTTGTAAAGAACACTTACTGTGGACAGGAGCAGGGGGTCAACAAAAATGGAGAAATATATTATGGAGCGACGAAAGCAAGATTAATTTATTTGGAAATGACTGCCAAAGAAATGTTCGTCGCCCTAAAGGTAAGGAATTTCATGTCAAATTTACAAAAAAAAAGACGGTTAAACATGGCGGAGAAAATATTATGGTATGGGGATGCTTCTCCTGGTATGGAGTAGGCCCAATATACCGTATTCAAGATACTATGAATGCTGTGGGATACAAAGATATATTACAAAATGTAATGCTTCCATATGCTAGAGAAGATATGCCACTGATTTGGTTATTTCAGCAGGATAATGACCCAAAACACAGCTCCAAGCTAGTCAAAAATTGGTTCACGGACAACAAAGTTAATGTTTTAGCTGGCCAAGTCAATCTCCCGACTTGATTTTTTTCTTTATGTGTTATTTATTATTTATTTTACTGCTTATAAAAATTAACTGAATTTTTAATTTCTTGTATGAAAATATCGCGTTTTTCTTATTTATATAAAATATCCGTAGGTGTATCTAGTATTATGATCATATGTGTCTAAAGCCTTATGTTAAGGAAGATATGAATCTTAAATGGAATTTGGTACAAAATAACGATCCTGCAAAGTCTGTACAGAAAATGGCTCATTGACAAAAAAAACAAGTAAGATGGTAAAGTCTCTTTTATTTTGCAAAAATATATACAAACAAAATTTGAGAAGAATCAGTGCAATATTTTTGTTTTTTAATAGATTTAAGTGAAGATCGGGAAGCAGCTCTATATGGGGCCAAAGGGATCATTTTTGGACTACCCATTAATGGATGTAATGAACGCATACAAACCCAATTTGAATAAGATCTATATGACAATTTGGATCTTATGGCAATTTATGTCGATTTCATAGGGGTAATTTGTATGGGGGCTAGGTCTGAACATGGACCGATTCTCACCAATTTCAATAGCGTTCATCCCATGGCCGATAAAAGCTTACATACCAAATTTCATCAAAATATATTCATATTTGCGACCTGCAGTTTGATTACAAGGTTTACATGGACACACAGACGGACGGACGGACGGACATTGTTAAATCAACTCAGAAAGTGATTCTGATTCGATCGGTATAATTAAAGATGGGTATAGGTCAAATATTTTTGGTTGTTACAAACAGCAGCACAAAGTCATTATACCCAAACCACATAGTGGTATAGGGTATAATAAGCATAAACCAAATTTGAGTGGGATTTTTATTAATTTTTTTGGCTGCAGATATGAAAAAGTTCATATCGGATGCTATATCTACATGGGGACCAGGCCCAAAAATGGACCGATCCTGACCATGTTTAGTAAGATCTCTTGTGTTTTGCAAAAATATATACAATCAAAATTTGAGAAGAATCAGTGGAGTATTTTTGTTTTTTGATAGATTTAAGTGAAGATCGGGAAGCAGCTCTATATGTTGCCTATGACTAAGAGTTGTCCCATAGGGATCATTTTTGGACTACTGATTAATGGATGTAATAAACACATACAAACCCAATTTGACTAAGATTTATGTGATAATTTGGATCTTATGGCAATTTAAGTCGATTTTATAGGGGTCATTTGTATGGGGGCTAGGTCTGAACATGGACCGATTCTCACCAATTTCAATAGCGTTCATCCCATGGCCGATGAAAGCTTATATACCAAATTTCATCAAAATATATTCATATTTGCGACCTGCAGTTTGATTACAAGCTTTACATGGACACACAGATGGACGGACGGATGGACGGACATCGCTAAATCGACTCAGAAAATGATTCTGAGTCGATCGGTATAATAAAAGATGGGTGTAGGTCAAATATTTTTGGTAGTTACAAACAGCAGCACAAAGTCATTATACCCAAACCACATAGTGGTATAGGGTATAAAAATGATCTTGGACAATGGCCCGCCGACTCTCCGGATTAGGATCTGTGGAGCGACGTAAACATACAAATTAAGAGCAAAGGCATGGATTTCCATACTCTGCCGTTATTAAATAAAGGTTATCCAACAAAGTACTAGTCAAATTAACTAATTGAATTATGCTACATATATTTTTTTTTTTTTTTTAGCAAATAAAAGAATTTTTAAGTTCAACTAATGTGTGCTGTTTAATTTGCAAGGGTAAGTCGTTCTGAAAAAATTTCAAAAAAAAAAAAAAAAAAAAAAAACCGAGAAAAAATTCTTCGTGGTTAAAAAAAATTTAAATGTCCAAAAAAATAGTGAAAGGAAATAAAATTAAGTGTATTCATATTTTTTTATAAAACGTTTTTATATTAAATGTCGCCACTGACATATTTCTTTCGCTAATATTTTATTTTATTTCTTTTTTGAATTTTTTTTTTTTTTTTTTATTCAAAAATATAAAATTTTACTACCAGTTTCCTGTAGTTCGAATCTAACTCTCTTTACTAACGGTCGTGTAAAAAATTAAAGCGCTAAGAGTACAACTATTTAAAATTAAAAACAAGCGTATATTTTTGTTTTTGCAATTGCCTCTTCTTGATCTCATTTGAACTCACGTGGTAGACAATCCAGCTTAAAACAGGAATAAAAATGTAGCGATGGCCCGAGGGACCAAATCTTCATCAAAAAGAAAGCTTGTGAACAAGAAGATGACAAAACTTCCTCCGGGTTTTGTTATCGTCAACTTCAAGCAACAGATTTAGCCTGCTTACTGGCCTCAATGATATGGACGTAGCTCCCGTATCAAATATTAACGATGTTAAGGAACACAAACCTCCACCCATTGTTGTAGAAGCTAACGCTTCATTTACAGAAATACAATAGCGGCTTGGTAAGGATTATATTTTCAAACGTACTTCAATTGGTACCAAAATTTTTGCTCCAAGTAATAAAATGTACGAATGCTACAAACAAATACTTAAAGAGAATAAGATGGAGTTTCATTCTTATGGCTCCAAAGAAAATAGGTTATACACCACCTTTTTACACGGTTTACCCCGCATAAGCTCTGAGGAAATCTCCAAGGAGTTAAAAAAGTACAACCTATCCCCTTCTTCCGTAACTGAAATATTTAGTTACCAAATTCAGTTCAAACAATAATGCAGTTTATAAAGTTCAATTTGTTCGTAAAAATTTTAATCCAACTGCCTTAAAACATGTACGAACAATTTCCAATATTATAATTTCTTGGAAAAAATACAAATCGAAATCCAGGAGCAGACCAACTCAATGCTGGAACTGCTTAATGTATGGCCATGGCGGTGAACATGAACATTGCACATTGCAACAGCAATCAAGCAATTTTTTCATACACTATCCTAATAGTTCAACCCTATTCCCCCATCAACACAATCGCGTAGCATCCACAGTCGATATTATTTTAAGCAACTCTGCTTTAAATATAGACGTAAAAACAATGGATTACGAAATACCATCAGATCATCGCCCCATTATATGTACACTTAAAATGGCCTTGCAGGTTGACCTCAATTATTATGATTATAGTGCAACCAACTGAAACATTTATATGAATTTTTTAGACAATAAAATCACGTTATATTCCGATATATACAATACCAAGGCAGTAATTGATCAGGAAATCCAAAAATTTATAAATGTAGTTTTCGAAGCAAGGGATGTGTCTACACCTAAAATAACTAAAATAACAAAATAATTACACATTACCAGAGAGTACTGTGAAATATATAAAACTAAGAAGAAGCTTTAAAAGAAAAAGCCAACGATCTTCAAATATAGCCGAGCAAACTTTTTATAATCAATGTACTAAGTTTCTAAGCAACATGATTGATAAAAGTATTAATTCGGAACGCAATAAGAAATGTTGTCAATTATTATTTAAAAGCAATTTAAAACCAGATGATAAATCATTTTCGAAAATAAGCGGGAACTTGCGAGGAAAAGGAAAAAATCAAATTTCTCACTTTAAAGTTGGAAATACAAAAATAACATCTGATAAGGACAAGGCTGAAGTCCTGGCAAATACATTTGTCCAAGCAAATAACCTCACTTCGAACTACAACCATTCAGCGGATACATTAATAAATTCAACAGTAAATAATTTTAAGAAGGAAAATCCTAGTTCTGAATCAGCTACTTATACATCTCTTGAAGAAGTAATGAATATTGTCTCATCAATAAAACCCTCAAAATCCCCTGGTTTTGACAATGTTCCCAACCTGCTCTCAAAGAATCTACCACTCAAAGCTCTAAAATTACTGGTTATAATATTTAACAGCTGCATCAAACTCAACTATTTCCCAAACCATTTCAAAAATGCTAAGGTTATATCCATAAACAAACCTAGTAAGCCAAAAAATAACCCAAATAGCTATAGACCTATAAGTCTATTAAGTCTATTAGGTAAAATATTTGAAAAAATACTACATTCTCGTCTTAGTGAATTTGTAATGACCAATTCTATTGTTGCTAAAGAACAATTTGGATTTAAAAAAGAGCATAGCACTACTCACCAAATACACAGGATTAAAAATCAAATAATCACCAACAAAAGCAATAAACGTTCAACGGGTCTAATATTGTTAGATTATGAAAAAGCGTTTGACACCGTTTGGCATAATGGCCTAGTATTTGAACTTCTTGATGCAAATATACCAAAATATTTATGCAAACTTATTTCAGATTTCATTCAGAAACTTTAAAGTTGCGATTAATAATGAAACATCATCTCCAAAAACCATTACCACAGGGTTACCTCAAGGATCTGTCTTGCCGCCATTGCTTTACTCGATATATACATCCGATTTCAAAGTCCCGAAATATATGAAAGTTGCTTACTACGCAGATGATACTGCGTTAATTTCTTCAAACAAACTTACAAGTGCACTCCTGAAGAAAATTGAAAAGGGTCTTGTAAATTGCAGTAAATATTTCCGCAAATGGAAAATCAAAATTAATCCGAACAAGACCCAAGCAATAATTTTTCCATTCAACAAATCTCCCAAAAGACTGCCAAGACGTCATCTTCTTATTGGAAATAATACCATAAATGTACTTAACGATGTCAAATATCTCGGAGTTGTCTTGGACAAAAAGCTTACTTTTAAACAACATATTATGGCTACGTGCCAAAAAGCTATAAATTCAAAAGCATTATGGCCACTACTTAATAGAAGGTCATTTCTAAGCCCCAAAAACAAAAATCTACTCTTCAAAAGTGTTATAAGGCCAATATTAACATACGCTGCCAACTGCCACCTAAAACGCTTACAAATTATACAAAACAAGTGTCTTAAAATGATAAATAAAAAGCCCTGGAAGTATCCTACAAATCTATTTCATGAAGAAACAGGTTATGAAAAAATTATCGGTTTCATAACAAGTATTAATAACAATTACTTTGCCAAAATTGAAAATTCCTCTTACCCACTGATAAGAGAATGTAGAGAATTAACGTAAAATTAAAAAGAAATCACCAAATTGAAAATTATGTGCTTATAGAGGTTTATTATTTCTAATAAACCTCCTATAAGCACATAAATATTCAGGGCCGGATTAGACCATAAGCAAACTAAGCAGCTGCTTAGAGCCCCCGAAAAATTGGGGCCCCAAGATCAGGCGTATAATTTTTAAGTTTTAAAAAGAAATTTTTAAACAAAACAAAATCTTAATTTCTATGAAATGAGTCTTTCGTTGCCAGTTAAAAGTTGGGAAAATACCTTTTTAAAATGGGGGTTCCCCCAAGATCAGGCGTATCATTTGTTCTTAGTTTACAAAAGAAATTTGGAATCAAAACAACATTATAATTTCCGTGTATAGACGTCATAAATTGTTTTACTCATAAAAGCATGGTGTGTAAAATCACCACGAAATAAATGAGTTTGTATGATGTGTGTGTAGTTAGTGATATACAAGAACTGCAAAAACTGAGCTGTAGTTCTGGGAAATACATAATAACAAAAAAAACATTTTTGGAGATTTTAGGAGGTCCCCGAATTGCACACGACGTGTATTGCCGTCATTGTCTATTAAAATTTTTTCATTATAATAAAAAGCGTTCCAGTGGAAGGTTATAAATACAAAAGAATAATAATAACAAGTAAGAAAATTATAGTCGGTCTAGACCGACTATACGATACCCTATACCATGCGTTTAGAGACGCTATCTCTCAGGCCGAACTAACTGGATATAGAAAATAAGCATAAACCAAATTTGAGTGGGATTTTTTTAATTTTTTTGGCTGCAGATATGAAAAAGTTATTATTGGATGTTATATCTATATGGGGACTAGGCCCAAAAATGGACCGATCCTGACCATGTTTGGTAAAGTCTCTTGTATTTTGCAAAAATATATACAAACAAAATTTGAAAAGAATCCGTGCAATATTTTTGTTTTTTGATAGATTTAAGTGAAGATCGGGAAGCAGCTCTATATGGGGCCTGTGACTAAGAGTTGTCCCATAGGGATAATTTTTGGACTACTGATTAATGGATGTAAGAAACAAATACAAACCCAATTTGACTAAGGTTTATATGATAATTTGGATCTTATGGCAATTTATGTTGATTTCATAGGGGTCATTTGTATGGGGGCTAGGTCTGAACATTGACCGATTCTCACCAATTTCAACAGCGTTCATCCCAAGGCCGATGGAAGCTCATATACCAAACTTCATCAAAATATATTCATATTTACGACCTGCAGTTTGATTACAAGCTTTACATGGACATACAGACGGACGGACGGACGGACATCGTTAAATCGAATCAGATAGTGATTCAGATAGTGATTCTGATTCGATCGGTATAATAATAAATTCTTTCAAACCTTCACATCGCTGTCGAATAATCCTGATGGTGCAACGAACGTGGCAGAAGATGACGGCGGGAAAAAAATTCAGGAACCATCTCTCGCTGTTGACAATAATAATGGTGCAACAATTCCAAATCTCGCACACCAAGGAAACAAGAACAATGATTCTGGAACGTGGATTGAACTAACTGCGGATGATATTAGCTACTGGACAAACGAAAGGGATTGGGATTAAAAGCTCACGTCTTGCACCGAGTTGTATCTGTCATTCAAACATTGGCAGAACGGGGATTGGTATTCAGAGGTTCAGATGAAAAATTTGGATCCGTGAATAACGGGAACTACTTAGGATTGCTAGAACTTGTCGCTAAATTTGATCCGTTTTTGGCCTCGCACATTTCAAATTATGGAAACAAAGGGAAAGGTAATACTTGACCCATGATTTAAATTTTGGATCAATTTTTCCAATGCATTTTCCGTATATTATCAATGTATTGTCAATATATTATTAATATATTACCAATGTATTGTTAATATGTGACCTTTTTCAAGAAAGTTCAACATTTACTAATAGTATACTTTTCGTTTTTTACCGAAAATGTGTCGTACTTGTCGAAAACAATTTGCGAAGAGCTAATTGAACTAATGAGTCAGGAAGTCCGGTCTGCGATTTTAGATGAAATGAATATTTTAGTTTGTCCGTCGATTCAACCCCTGATCTATCTCACATCGATCAGTTGTGCGTTATCATAAGATACGTTCCGCCATTTGATAATTTGCCAGTAGAACGATTTTTAACATTTTTAGAATTGAAAGGTCACGTTGGAAAAGAAATGGCTGACGCGGTTTTGAAATTCTTGATCGAAGACTGCAACATTGACTTTTCGAAGTGCAGAGGGCAATCCTATGATAACGCAGCAAACATGTCCGGTATTTATAAAGGGATGCAAACTGTCATTTAACAACTCAACCCTTATGCAATATACATTGCATGTGCAGCATATTCATTGAATCATTTCGGTCGTAGTGCAGTCGATTGTTGTTTGGAGGCAGTCAATTTTTTTTCATTAGTGCAAACACTTTACGTATTTTTTTCTGCTTCTACACACAGATGGAAGGTACTAAAGGATCATATCAAGGATGAAAAAGTTTTAAAGAAACTCTCAGACACGCGGTGGGAAGCACATGCTGTTGCCACAAATGCAATTTTAAATTCGTATTCTCAAATTCTCGACGCGTTAGATTCTATTTCAGAGGATAGGGATCAAAATGGAGAAACAAGACAAGAAGCAATGAATGTTGCAAACAAAATGCAAGAGTTTGAGTTTGTTTTTATGGTTACGATGTGGAATGACATTTTGCAACAATTTCATCGGACATCACAAGCCCTTCAGAGTTCAGAACTTAATTTGCAAGTTTGCGCTGATTTGTATAAAACGTTGACTATTTACTTACAAAATCTCAGGGAAAGATTTGAAGAATTCGAAAACAAGTCTAAAGAAATTTTGCCCGACGGTGATTATAGAGGAAATAGTAATCGAAGACGTACTCGGAGAGTACAAGTCAATGATGGTCCAGCGGAAGATGCTGTTTTATCTGCAAGGGACAAATTTCGGATTTTGACTTTTTATTTCATCGTCGACATTCTTCAAGTCGAGATGAAAACAAGAGGCGACGTTTATCAGAATCTGGCAGAAAAGTTTTCATTTTTATTAAACATGAATTTAACCAACGATGAGGTACACTCAAAAGTTAAGTCGCTTGTCGCATCGTATCCTGAGGATTTAGATTCAAATCTCTCTGATGAATTACAACAATTTCATCAGTACTTTCGTTTGAAAATGGAAAAAGATAAAAATATTAGTGAAAATTTTACTGATTTTTATAACATCATTGTGAATGACGAACTTCAAACAGTCTTTCCTAACGTCGAAATCTGCTTCAGAATACTTTTAGCATTAATGTTAACAAACTGTTCGGGAGAACGAACTTTTTCGCAGCTGAAAAGAATAAAAAATCCTCTGAGGACGATGATGCGACAAGATGGACTAAGTTCGTTGGCTCTTCTGTCAATTGAATCAGATGTGATGCGTCACATGAATTTTGACAATTTAATCGAAGAGTTTGCTCGTCAAAAATGCAGGAAAAAGGTTTAACTTTTAAGTGATTGTTTTCATGTAATTTTGTATAAATGTAAAAATAAAATTAGTTTAATTATTGATTTTCTAATAAATATACATATCATTCACTGCTTAGAGCCTCACAGACTGGTAATCCGGCCCTGTAAATATTTTCAGATAGTATTTGAATTCATTTTCCTTTAAAAATCATTAAAAAATAAAAGAAAAACTATTTAATATCTTTAGATCCTATATATTATTTGTTGCAATATGTAAAGATAAGATCTCATATGTGAATATCAAATTTGTTAAAATATGTAAATAAAGGAAGAATATATAATTGAAATTGATACTACCAGTTTCCGAGATATTTTTTCAATTAAATAACTTGCTGATTCTTTTTTTATATAATTTTTCAGAATCCATGTGAAGATCTTGAAACTCTCCCAGTATTTTTTTTTTTTTTTAAATTGTGATTGAATTTTTACTATTTCCAATACAAAAATTCTCATATTCTAAAGTTTTATATGAAAAATAAATATATGTTTTGAAAAATATTTTTTTGTAAATAAATTTTAGATTCCTGACAAAATTAACTTTTGTGTTTACCATAGAAAATAGATTCTCTTGGAAAATACATATTTCCTAGATATTGTTAATATTTTTAGCAAAGCATTTTAATACTTCCAATTGAAGCAGCACTCTCATTAAAACTTATTGATAGTTGGGGCATGAATACCCCATTAAACTTTGCTAATTTACTCTCTGTATATCTTGCGGTCAAAATAATGTGTAATCAGCAAAAAAAAAATTCCATATATATTATATCAAAATTATGCAAAGTAATATTACAAAACAAAAAATGTGAATGGAAAATGGTTTATGGATTTCTGTTTCATTTTTTGTGGAAAAATGTTTCCCATTAAACTCGAAAAATTAAAACACCCTTCTGCTTTTAGAACAAACACGGTGAGAAATTTATGAAATTAGAATTTAACGCCACCGCAGTGGCATCTCTAAAAACATAATGTGACAACAAAATAAGAAAGAACAAAAAAAATCAATATATGACAACCGGGTAAAAACCAAAAGAGAATATAATAATAAAAAAAAAAACAAAAAAATGAGAGGCTGCTACTGCAGTTTTTAATAAATCCAATAAAAGATAAAACGCGAAAAGAAAACGCAATAAAAAATAACAAAAAACTTGCTGGAGAAGCAAAATTTACGCAAAAACGGGAGCTTATCAAAAAAAAAAAAAAAAACAATATAAATGGATTTTTTATTAACTTTACTCTTTTTTAATTTCTATATAAAACTTGAAATTTTTGCTTTTTGTTTAACAGAAAAAAATTATATATTTTTATTAACTTTAAGAATAACACAAACCAAAAAAAAGTATAATTATGCCTACCTTTCGTCTAATATTTAAGCAGACACTCTTAATGCTTGGACTTAAATTATTTTTTGGCGTTTTAGTTGTAAAAAGACACACACACAATCACACTCAAGAATAAACGACACTAATTTAATTAGCTAAGACAAAGTTTAAATAGATAATTTCTTTATGAAATATCTTGTCTTCAATTTCGTTTAGCTTTTATAATTCATTCAAGTTGTTTTTTAGTTTTGTCAAGTATTGTTGTTAAACACTTCCTTAAATACGTCACAATCAGAACTAACGAAACAAAATCGAAATTTGGATGTAGAACGTTACATCAAACACCACTAAAATTCTGTGTTACACAAAAAAAAAAACACCAACAGCAAAAAAAGGGTGCAAGTTCTCGGTATAAACGAAAAGAAAAATTATACTTTTTCAATTAGTTAAATTTAGATTTCTTTGAATTTTTAACTCAGCACGTTGTTTTCTTCAAAAGTTTACTTTTAATGTTTTATTTTAGATTATATTAGCATTGGTTTTTGAGAAATAGACTGTATTTTTTCTTTTTATTAACAGAAAATTATGCACCCACGAAATGTACTAACACAACCGAACCGTTCAAATGCTGTTTAGAGAATGATGGTTGCAAAATTTTTGCTCTCAAAATGCAGTTTAATTTTTTTGCTTTGCAAATGTCAGATTAAAAGCGAATCACCGAAGTTTTGCAGAAACAAGAATAGAAGTTCAATTGTACACCGCTAGTTAGCGTGATATTAAATTTTTTTCTAAAAGCAGTGTTGACCATTTAATGTGTTTTTTAATATAAAGAAAATACATTACAAAATACATATTTTATCATTGAACTAAATATAAGAAACTTCTTTTTCCGCAATAAAAATATTGAATGGAGGTATGAGAATTTTTAAACAATCCCAGTACATAGCACTACGTGATGGGCAATAAGGTGTTAATAAAAAAAATATTTTGTGTCATTTTGAGAAATTTGAAATTACAATTTAATTCACATTTTATTTTTATTTTTTTTTAAAGACAACAATAATTTTCAACTTCATGAAAAATTATTATTTGATTTTATCTTTTTTCAATATATTTTCCTGTTAGATTTGATGTCATTTTTCAGTCATATTGCAATTCATCAGCGATTTATTGAACATTGTGATAGTTGTTATGTTATAATTGAATAGATTGTTTCTATATGAAATTTTTCTACTTAGGGTGGCCGTGAGGTTTGAACCTTGAACCTTCACATATGTACACTCGGTTTTGCACTTTTTGGTCAGCGTTTATTGGTGAAAATAAAAAGAAGTACATACAATATGTTACTTTGAACACGATTATTTGAAAACACTAAAATTTTTGTCTGTACTTTTTAAAATTCAGCCGTTGATCAATTTCCATCATATTGAAAAACAAGTTAGTGTTAAATTCAGCCATGGCGAATCGCTAGTACCCTCCAGATGGTTTTTACGTCTGCATTAATATCTAGAGTTATTGCATTATTGATAACATATGTAAACAAAATATTTGAAAGAGTAAACAATTTGATAATACTTAATTTAAAAAAAAATACAACAAATAATTAAATAATGACAAACAATATTATCAATATTAACTGGTTTATTCTGTGATAGATATATAGACTCGAGTTATTATAAGAATACAATATATAATGTTTATGGCTTGGCAAATGAATTTTTCGATGCGTTACAAAAGGATTGACAAACAAAAGTTAATAATATTACATAACATAACATAATGTTTATATAGCTAAACTAGCGATTTCCTACAATTGTTTTGATAGGAGTTGTCAACACTTTTAAAATGTTCTCTATAGAGATACGTATAAATTTCTCGCTCTTTGAAATAAACCTCAAAAATGGTTTTAACATCTCTGTTTTTAACGCAAAACAGCTGTTTATATATAAACATCTCTCAAGCTTTCTTTTAAATTGCGTGGACAATATTTGTATAATTTCTTAAAAGTTATCATAAACAAGTATTCCAATAAAATGAAAGAACAACCTTTACCAGAAGTACAACAATTAATACATGATATAAAAGTGAAGTGAGTTAAAAGTTTATTTTATTTATTTCGAAATTCGTACATAATCTGTTTTTAGAAAAGTGGATGGCTCTTTTAATATAACCACAAAAACATTGGATTTATTTAAAAATATAATAACTAATACCAAATGGGGGCATGCAGAGTAAGTTTTCTTTTATTGCTGTTTTTTTATTTTGCATTTATATATGTTTTTTGTGAACTTTCTTAGAGGACTGATGAAGCTCATTCGCAGTCAGGGTCACATTTTGCAATCAGCTTTACCTCAGGAAACGGTTACTGCCAATATGACACGCAGATTATTGAAAATAATTAGAGAAGAATTCGATCTAATGCAAGCTAAGGTGAGTAAAAAAGTCTTTAGAAACTGGTGAATATTATCGGAAGCAAATTGGATTCTTAGCTAAAAAGGTCCTGGGATTCAAAGGTTTTTCTAAAGAAATAGTTTAAGTACATTTCACAAAAAAAACTTGTCTAATTTTATATTTGCTTACTTAATTTTGTAATTTATTTCCTTTTTGTTTCAGGTTCATCATTTGGCTGATGATTCCCAAGCTACTTTGTCGCTACATAAATTGGTAACACAAACGAGTGAATGTGACATTCACGTAGATTATTCCAAACCAAGATCTGGTCTCAAGGAAGCCCTATTAGATCATTTACAAGAAATCGAAACTGAATTAGAAACTAGTTGTGAAAGCATTTGCGCTCAGGCCGAACAACATATCCACTCAACAGAAGTTATACTTACGCTGGGGCACTCTAGAAGTGTAGAGCATTTCTTGAAAACAGCCATTAAGAAAAGACAATCTTTAACCATAATTATAGCAGAATGTGCCCCAGCATGTAGAGTAAGTTTGTATATATTTTATTTAATTCTTGGAAAGAATTTTAATTATTATAATTTATTTTTAGGGTCATAATTTAGCGGCAAGTTTGGCTTGTAATAGTGTTGAAATCATTGTTATACCCGACTCGGCCATATTTGCCATGATGTCTAGAGTTAATAAAGTCATAATTGGTACGCACAGTGTTTTAGCTAATGGTGGTTTAAGAGCAGCCTGTGGCGCCTATACAGTGGCCCTAACAGCCAAACATTATTCAGTGCCTGTTATTGTTTTGGCACCCATGTATAAGTTGGCTCCTGTGCATTTATGTTCCTATGAGCAAGATGCATTCAATTCTCTGGGCTGTGCTGAAGGAGTTTTACCGTACGAATCGTCGGCTGCACGTTGTGCTAAAATCTATAGTCCCATCTTTGATTATGTTCCCCCAGAATTGGTGACATTATTTATATCAAATACGTAAGTCAAATAGAAAATATTTAGAACTTAATCAGTTTCATATAAATTGATTTCTTTTGTATATTTTTGCTTTTACATAGTGGTGGTCATGCTCCTTCATATGTTTATCGTTTACTAACTGAACTCTATCATCCCGAGGATTATGAAATTTGAATGTGCTAAAACGTGTTTATATTTTTGTATCTGAAATAAATAAAATTTGTGAAATATATTTAAGAGGTTTCGATAATCCAAGTCTAAATGGTATTTCTACAAATATGTATGTATATATATATATTTTTTTTGTTGTTGTCGATTTTTATACTTGTTAGTTTTGTTTCTAATTTCATTTTCGATATGTTGTTAGTTAAGTAATTATTTTTACATATCAAAATCCAATTAGCTTAGTTTATACATTATTCCATCTATATTTTAATTTTCTACATTATTTCAACTGTTTGGTTTTATTTTCCAATTTCTGGTTTAGTATTTTCGTGACATTTTCTCAAACAAACGTGGAATTATCGATTAAAACTTTTCTAACGCAAAAACAAATAATATATTTATTAATTTATATTACTAAAAAGTATATTACTAAAACTATTTAACAACCCAGCCTAAAAGTATTGAATGATTTAAACATTTAAACGTAATTTCTGTGCTCAAGGTTTACAAGTCAAGTCAAAGAAAATCGATTATTTTTTTAATGGTTAAATCTATCAAACATTACTTAAATTTTTATATGAGTGACGATATAGGTAAAAACATTTGATCTGAGCCTGATTTAATTTCTAACTCAAAAGTTTTTAATATTGGATCTGTGGTAAATCGATCATGGAATTTACAAATTTTATCAGTGAAATGTGGGACAGACAAGAGAAAATATAAATAAAGACCTTAAAAGTTGATTTTACCAACTAATCAATCACTGACTCTGGAACGTTGTATACGTATTTTGTATAGTTGATTTTTTGGCGATAGTGGCGCATAAATGGTTTACGAACTCGATAACTAAACAAAAAAAAAGTTTATGAACACGATAAAACGAAATACTATCGAAATCTACTATCAGACCTTACAACTAGTTTTTATATATTTTATTTTTTACAAATATGAAACCATAAATCTTATTTATGATCTTTATTGATTCATCGACAATGTTTGAGTTAGGCTAGTGAAAACATAAGCACATTTGTTTCAAAAAAGTTTAGTCCCTGCCGAAACCAAGCAAAATATTCGACTGCATACAGTGGGTATACATTGGAAACTTTTAGAAAATTCTGAATTTCCAAATTTTGTTTTTTTAATAATTTCGTTTCTTAAAATTTAAGTGAGTTCTCTACCGAAAGATAAAAATTTGTTATAAAAAGATCAATTTAAAAAAAATATATAAACGAAAGGTAATGACAAAAATATGGATAATTTTAAACTTCACCGGAGTTTATTAAAACAATAAATATAGAAAATAACAAAACAATGTATAAAATCTTAACCGTTATTTATGTATACTAGCAGATTCCAGCCCCCGAAATTCGAGCGCAAATTCTAGGAACTTTTATTTTTTCATAAAATAAAGACCCTAAAAGTATGCTAATCAATTATAGCCAATTCACAAATCAACACAAAAAACAAACTCATTTTTATTACAAACACATTAACAAATTTAATAAACACACACATAACATTGTATAATTATATGTATGTGTTAATAGCAACTTTAAATGCAATTTACTCAAAATAAAGAAAAAAATTTTAAAATCTGTAAATCTGCAAATCGGCTAAAAAGAAATATCTTTCAAATAATATTCGTTCGGTCAAAATCGAGATAAAACGGTAGAAAAAAACATCGGTCACAAGAAATCGCCTAGCCTATTAATATTATAGATATTAATAGTTTATGGCGCTTTCTTTCAACTGTTTTTTTAAAACACAATTGCCGTATTGAATACTTTCATCTTATAATCTCTATATATATAAAAATTACGTGTATGTTCGTGATCGCTAAACTCAAGAACTACTGCACCGATTTTGACCACACTTTATGTACATGCTCTATGGGGCGTGAGGAGTGTTTCTGTGTAGTTTGAAGTTCATCCGACAGATGGCGCAACATTTAGTTTTTTTGTGTTTTTGCACCGTAACTCAAGAACTACTGCACCGATTTTGACCAAACTTTATGCACATGCTCTATGGGGCGTTAGGAGTGTTTCTGTATAGTTTGAAGTTCATCCGACAGATGGCGCAATATTTAGTTTTTTTGTGTTTTTGCACCGTAACTCAAGAACTACTGCACCGATTTTGACCAAACTTTATGTACTTGCTCTATGGGGCGAGTGTTTCTGTGTAGTTTGAAGTTCATCCGACAGATGGCGCAATATTTAGTTTTTTTATGTTTTTGCACCGTAACTCAAGAACTACTGCACCGATTTTGACAGAACTTTGTGTATATGCTCTATGGGGCGTGAGGAGTGTTTCTGTGTAGTTTGAAGTTCATCCGATAGATGGCGCAATATTTAGTTTTTTTGTGTTTTTGCACCGTAACTCAAGAACTACTGCACCGATTTTGACCACGCTCTATGTACATGCTCTATGGGGCGTGAGGAGTGTTTCTGTGTAGTTTGAAGTTTATCCGACAGATGGCGCAATATTTAGTTTGTTTGTGTTTTGCCCGATAGAGATTAGCGCGATATCAAAAATAAATAAATCCATTATTTCTGCTTCAGTAAACGGTATTTGAACAATAATTGCTATGTCGATTTAGTGCACCTTTCATTCTTCTTCGAAATTTAAATCTGCCATGACTTTGCAACGGAACCAAACTTGCAGTGAAAATAAAATTTGAAGGCAAAACAACGTTTGCCCGGGTCAGCTAGTTAATTATAAAATAATGTCAAGAAAAATTAAAAATGAAAAATGAAAACTGAAAAAACAAAAATGAAAACTTAAATATGAAAATTGAAAAATTAAAAACTAAAATCATAATATAAAAATTCAAAATCAAAATTTAAAACTCAAAATTAAATATTAAAAATTAAAAACTAAAAATTAAAAAATAAAAATTAAAAATTTAAAATTAAAAATTAAAAAATAAAAATTAAAAACTAAAAATTAAAAAATAAAAATTAAAAATTAAAGATTAAAAATTAAAAATTAAAACTTAAAAATTAAAAATTAAGAACTAAAAATTATAAATTATAAATTATAAATTATAAATTATAAATTATAAATTATAAATTATAAATTATAAATTATAAATTATAAATTATAAATTATAAATTATAAATTATAAATTATAAATTATAAATTATAAATTATAAATTATAAATTATAAATTATAAATTATAAATTATAAATTATAAATTATAAATTATAAATTATAAATTATAAATTATAAATTATAAATTATAAATTATAAATTATAAATTATAAATTATAAATTATAAATTATAAATTATAAATTATAAATTATAAATTATAAATTATAAATTATAAATTATAAATTATAAATTATAAATTATAAATTATAAATTATAAATTATAAATTATAAATTATAAATTATAAATTATAAATTATAAATTATAAATTATAAATTATAAATTATAAATTATAAATTATAAATTATAAATTATAAATTATAAATTATAAATTATAAATTATAAATTATAAATTATAAATTATAAATTATAAATTATAAATTATAAATTATAAATTATAAATTATAAATTATAAATTATAAATTATAAATTATAAATTATAAATTATAAATTATAAATTATAAATTATAAATTATAAATTATAAATTATAAATTATAAATTATAAATTATAAATTATAAATTATAAATTATAAATTATAAATTATAAATTATAAATTATAAATTATAAATTATAAATTATAAATTATAAATTATAAATTATAAATTATAAATTATAAATTATAAATTATAAATTATAAATTATAAATTATAAATTATAAATTATAAATTATAAATTATAAATTATAAATTATAAATTATAAATTATAAATTATAAATTATAAATTATAAATTATAAATTATAAATTATAAATTATAAATTATAAATTATAAATTATAAATTATAAATTATAAATTATAAATTATAAATTATAAATTATAAATTATAAATTATAAATTATAAATTATAAATTATAAATTATAAATTATAAATTATAAATTATAAATTATAAATTATAAATTATAAATTATAAATTATAAATTATAAATTATAAATTATAAATTATAAATTATAAATTATAAATTATAAATTATAAATTATAAATTATAAATTATAAATTATAAATTATAAATTATAAATTATAAATTATAAATTATAAATTATAAATTATAAATTATAAATTATAAATTATAAATTATAAATTATAAATTATAAATTATAAATTATAAATTATAAATTATAAATTATAAATTATAAATTATAAATTATAAATTATAAATTATAAATTATAAATTATAAATTATAAATTATAAATTATAAATTATAAATTATAAATTATAAATTATAAATTATAAATTATAAATTATAAATTATAAATTATAAATTATAAATTATAAATTATAAATTATAAATTATAAATTATAAATTATAAATTATAAATTATAAATTATAAATTATAAATTATAAATTATAAATTATAAATTATAAATTATAAATTATAAATTATAAATTATAAATTATAAATTATAAATTATAAATTATAAATTATAAATTATAAATTATAAATTATAAATTATAAATTATAAATTATAAATTATAAATTATAAATTATAAATTATAAATTATAAATTATAAATTATAAATTATAAATTATAAATTATAAATTATAAATTATAAATTATAAATTATAAATTATAAATTATAAATTATAAATTATAAATTATAAATTATAAATTATAAATTATAAATTATAAATTATAAATTATAAATTATAAATTATAAATTATAAATTATAAATTATAAATTATAAATTATAAATTATAAATTATAAATTATAAATTATAAATTATAAATTATAAATTATAAATTATAAATTATAAATTATAAATTATAAATTATAAATTATAAATTATAAATTATAAATTATAAATTATAAATTATAAATTATAAATTATAAATTATAAATTATAAATTATAAATTATAAATTATAAATTATAAATTATAAATTATAAATTATAAATTATAAATTATAAATTATAAATTATAAATTATAAATTATAAATTATAAATTATAAATTATAAATTATAAATTATAAATTATAAATTATAAATTATAAATTATAAATTATAAATTATAAATTATAAATTATAAATTATAAATTATAAATTATAAATTATAAATTATAAATTATAAATTATAAATTATAAATTATAAATTATAAATTATAAATTAAAAATTAAAAATTAAAAATTAAAAATTAAAAATTAAAAATTAAAAATTAAAAATTAAAAATTAAAAATTAAAAATTAAAAATTAAAAATTAAAAATTAAAAATTAAAAATTAAAAATTAAAAATTAAAAATTAAAAATTAAAAATTAAAAATTAAAAATTAAAAATTAAAAATTAAAATTAAAAATTAAAAATTAAAAATTAAAAATTAAAAATTAAAAATTAAAAATTAAAAATTAAAAATTAAAAATTAAAAATTAAAAATTAAAAATTAAAAATTAAAAATTAAAAATTAAAAATTAAAAATTAAAAATTAAAAATTAAAAATTAAAAATTAAAAATTAAAAATTAAAAATTAAAAATTAAAATTAAAAATAAAAAATTAAAGATTAAAAATTAAAAACCAAAAAATAAAAATTAAAAATTAAAATTAAAATTAAAAATTAAAAATTCAAAATTCAAAATTAGAAATTAGAAATTAAAAATTAAAAATTAAAAATTAAAAATTAAAAATTAAAAATTAAATATTAAAAATTAAAAATTAAAAATTAAAAATTAAAAATTAAAAATTAAAAATTAAAAATTAAAAATTAAAAATTAAAAATTAAAAATTAAAAATTAAAAATTAAAAATTAAAAATTAAAAATTAAAAATTAAAAATTAAAAATTAAAAATTAAAAATTAAAAATTAAAAATTAAAAATAAAAAATTAAAAATTAAAAATTAGAAATTAAAAATTAAAATTAAAAATAAAAAATTAAAGATTAAAAATTAAAAATTAAAAATTAAAAATTAAAAATTAAAAATTAAAAATTAAAAATTAAAAATTAAAAATTAAAAATTAAAAATTAAAATTAAAAATAAAAAATTAAAAATTAAAAACTAAAAATTAAAAATTAAAAATTAAAAATTAAAAATAAAAAATTAAAAATTAAAAACTAAAAATTAAAAATTAAAAATTAAAAATTAAAAATTAAAAATTAAAAATTAAAAATTAAAAATTAAAAATTAAAAATTGAAAATTAAAAATTAAAATTAAAAATAAAAAATTAAAGATTAAAAACTAAAAATTAAAAATATGAAATATGAAAAAACGAAAAATGAAAAACGAAAAATGAAAAATAAAAAATGAAAAACGAAAAATTAAAAATTAACCAGTTGAAATAATAAATTATAATAAATACTTTTGTATTAGCAGAGCCCCTGCAGTTGATTGCTATAAGTGATACATAGATATATAGACGCTTTCTGTTTGATTATAAACAAGTAAGAAAATTATAGTCGGTCTAGACCGACTATACGATATCCTATACCATGCGTTTAGAGACCCTATCTCTCAGGACCAACTAACTGAATATAGAAAATAAGCATAAACCAAATTTGAGTGGGATTTTTATTAATTTTTTCGGCTGCAGATATGAAAAAGTTCATATCGGATGCTATATCTATATGGGGACTAGGCCCAAAAATGGAACGATCCTGACCATGTTTGGTAAAGTCTCTTGTATTTTGCAAAAATATATACAAACAAAATTTGAGAAGAATCAGTGCAATATTTTTGTTTTTTGATAGATTTAAGTAAAGATCGGAAAGCAGCTCTATATGGGGCCTATGACTAAGAGTTATCCAATAGGGATCATTTTTGGACTACTGATTAGTGGATGCAATATATACATACAAACCCAATTTGATTAAGATTTGTATGATAATTTGGATCTTATGGCAATATATGTTGTCATAGGGGTCATTTGAATGGGGGCTAGGTCTGAACATGGACCGATTCTCACCAATTTCAATAGCGTTCATCCCATGGCCGATAAAAGATCAAATACCAAATTTCATCAAAATATATTCATATTTGCGACCTGCAGTTTGATTACAAGCATGGACACACAGACGGACGGACGGACGGACATCGTTAAATCGAATCAGATAGTGATTCTGATTCGATCGGTATAATTAAGGATGGGTCTAGGTCAAATATTTTTGGTTGCTACAAACAGCAGCACAAAGTCATTATACCCAAACCACATAGTGGTATAGGGTATAAAAAGTTATTTTTCTCGAAAGCATGATTTTCGACTTTTGCGGTTAATGCTTGTGACCACAGATATAAATCCACTTAATTGGATCTACTACCAACTGAGCTTTGTATTTATTTCAATATTTTTTGTTAATTTCCTTAGAGTTTTTGTAGATTTGTTAATAGTTGACAAGAAAATAAGGCTGAAGTCTAGTTTAGGGGCGATGCCCCGATCGGTTCAAAATTTTTACCACTTATAAAACTTTTTAATGTGATTCCAGGGAAATATTTTTTTTTTGTCGGTCGAGCCTATTTTCCGAGTTATGGACCCCCAAAATTTTGATATTGACTACTGTATAACTTTGTTATTTAGTATCGGATTTCGACAATATATATATTGTTGCAAAGCTTATTTGAGCGCCTTCCTTGTGGTATTTTAAAATTTGAAATCCATTAACCCATTATGAACCTATTGCAAATTTTGCATTTTTGTGAGAGAGTATTTTTTTTTAATATGGGATTATCTCATATATAGACGTATGTCATGTATGGTTTTATATTAACTGAATAAAAGGTAGGTCAACAAGCTTTATTTTGATGTATCTCATGGCAACTTAACCCTTTCAGAACCGGATATATTTGGTATTTTATCTTAATTTTTAAGGCTTTTTGAAAAATTTATTCCTAATTCTAGCCTGCAGCGCTTTAAAACAACACAAGAAAATTCTTTATCCGTCCTATTATGAAAATTTTCACCTGCGGCGCTTTAAAATGAGACAACTAAATGTTTATATTTTTTAAAACAACACAACAAAATTCTTTATCCGTCCTATTATGAAAATTTTTTAGAACAAATCGCGCGATTTTTTCTAAAAAATTTTCGCCTGCGGCGCTTTAAAGTGAGACAACTATTTTTTAAAACAATACAACAAATTTGTTTGATGAAAATTTTTTAAATCAATAAAGTTGCCACAATTTAAAAAAATTATATAAATTTTAACTACCTTCGAAATACAAATATATTTTCCAAAAAGCATTACAAATATGACTAAATATATACAATAAATACACAAATAAAATAAAACAAGTAAGAGTGTTAAATTCGGCTGTGCCGAATCTTTGATACCCTCCACCTCGGTTTGTGGCAATACTATTAACATAGCTCATGGTAGTTGTGTTCTTGTTATTGTTAATATGTATGAATCACATTTTTTTTGTGGCTTTTTTTATGTTGTTGTATGTTCAACCACTAAACTATTACAAGAAAACACTAGGTTTCATGTTTTTTTTAGAGGTATCTATAAACTTTTGTTCATTTCTCAGCGCAGAGGCTCCCGATTTACTCCGATTTCAATACCAACCTGGTGGGAATTATGGCAAATAATTTTTTCGTAACCTGACCTAAGTAAATGCTTTTTTTTTTGAATGAGCGTGATTTCAACAGACACACGGACAGACGGACAGACGGACAGACGGACAGACGGACAGACGGACATCGCTATATCGACTCGAGCTGTGATAAGGATCAAGAATATATATACTTTATTGGGTCGGAAATTAGTTTTTCGATGCGTTACAAACGGAATGACAAACCTATATATACCCTCTGCCACTGAGATGTGGAGGGTATAAAAATATTAAAAATCCATAAAATATCAATATATTTTTCAAAAAGCATAAAAATGTAGATAAAATACCAAATATGTCCGGTTCTGAAAGGGTTAAGTGGTCATGAGATACATCAAAATAAAACTTATGGACCTACCTTTTATTCAGTTAATATAAAACCATATATGATATACATCTATTTATGAGATAATCCCATATTAAAAAAAAACTCTCACAAAAATGCAAAATTTTCAATAGGTTCACAATGGGTTAATGGATTTCAAATTCCAAATAGAAGGCGCTCAAATAAGCTTTCCAACGATATATATATTGTCGGAATCCGATGCTAAATAACAAAGTTATACACTAGTCAATATCAAAACTTTGGGGGTCCATAACTCGGAAAATAGGCTCGACCGACAAAAAAAAAAATATTTCCCTGGAATCACCCCAAAAGCCCCTACCCCCTCCAAAAAAAAACTAAAATATCGGGGCATCGCCCCTAAACTAGACTTGTTCCGAAAATAAATCTCATTTTAAACTACAAAATGCTTTAATTATTGCATAAAAATTACTAATAATTAAGTCATAACATTTCCTATTGTTTTTAAATGCAATACCTATTTTTATACCCTCCACATCTCAGTGGCAGAGGGTATATATAGGTTTGTCATTCCGTTTGTAACGCATCGAAAAACTAATTTCCGACCCAATAAAGTATATATATTCTTGATCCTTATCACAGCTCGAGTCGATATAGCGATGTCCGTCTGTCCGTCTGTCCGTCTGTCCGTCTGTCCGTCTGTCCGTGTGTCTGTTGAAATCACGCTCATTCAAAAAAAAAAGCATTTACTTAGGTCAGGTTACGAAAAAATTATTTGCCATAATTCCCACCAGGTTGGTATTGAAATCGGAGTAAATCGGGAGCCTCTGCGCTGAGAAATGAAAAAAAGTTTATAGATACCTCTAAAAAAAACATGAAACCTAGTGTTTTCTTGTAATAGTTTAGTGGTTGAACATACAACATAAAAAAAGCCACAAAAAAAATGTGATTCATACATATTAACAATAACAAGAACACAACTACCATGAGCTATGTTAATAGTATTGCCACAAACCGAGGTGGAGGGTATCAAAGATTCGGCACAGCCGAATTTAACACTCTTACTTGTTTTTTGTAAGTTCCTAAACCATGTCAGGTCCTTGACTTTGAACAAATGTAATAATTTTGTTAAAATTTTTTTTTAACATGTCCAAATGTATGCACGACATAGAAAAGTGTATATTTTACATACACATTTTGTAATAAATACGGTCATTTCCGCTTTCGTTTGGACAGTCCCCACCAGCCTACCTACGGGTCTTAAGCCGACGTTTTGTTTTAGCTACTTTTCAAGTGAGATACTCATCCAACAACACAGCAATATTTACAAATGTTTGTGGTATGGACAAGAATTTAGTTTGAAAAGGTAATAATTATAATATATATGTATGTTTAGTAAAATATTCGAAACACTACAAATTGTAATAAAGTATTAACAGTGGAAGCTTTTTAATTTTCCGGACCAAATATAAAATTATTTAGAAACAAAATTAAAATAAACAAGATTGTTAAATTCGGCTATGCATAACCAGGGTTGTCAATACTAAAAGACATAAATGGCAAGATATCAAATTCAATTGGATAACTTTTTTACAATATTTAACAAAAATTTTAGGTTTTTCGTGCTTTTTTAATTGAAAGCAGTTATTAAATGCAATGAGAATAAATTTAAATACATATAATACATATAAATACATATAATTACATTTCTTTGCTTGTTGTTGTTTTTTCCCGTATACAACAAGTAAAGGTGCTATTACACGATGTGTTTTTTACATATGTACTGTCAAATTTTCCCACAACAAAAGTTGTACACATCGTGTGATACATATGAAACATTGTTTATGTACAATACATGAGGAAAGTCACATGTACATTTTTCAATTAGAACAGGTTCTATTTTTGCATGACAAACATATGAAAATACAACACTGCTTGTGGTGAAAGAAAATCAGAGTAAATTATAAAGATTAATATAGAATGAAAAATAAATTGTTTAATATTAATTAACAGTTAAAATATATATAACTTTTTTTTAACAATAAATTTTTGTAAATTCACAAATTAAATCAGCTGTTGTTTACATTTAGAGGTTATGTCATACGGAAATACATATGCACATGTGATAGCAAAAATTGTGAATCGTATGTAAACGACAATTTTGACAGACATGAGGAATTTCATATGCATAAAAAAAGTGACAGTACATATGTAAAAAGCACATCGTGTAATAGCAATTTAAACAAAAATGTGTATGCATCGCTGGTCATATGAGCGTATACACCAGTGGTTCTTAACCTTTTCGAGCTCACGGAGCACTTCTAATTACATGAAACCTTCACGGAGCACCTTACCAAATAACATTGATTCTAGTAATTTGTATTTTATTTTTTTATTTATTCAACTCAAATAACTACAATATACAAAAAATAAAATATATTCAATATATTTAACAAAACTAAATTGTTACAAATTCAAAATGACTTAAAATATAATACAAATTCAATGGGATATTTGAGCCTGGTGAGTTTTACATATTTCGCCAATGTTGGGTCTAATAAAAGATATTGCTACCCTCATTTCCTCTTCTAAATCGAGAAGTCTTTCTCGTTTTTTAGTTTTTATATTTGTTAATGTTGAGAATCCAAGTTCGCAGAGATATGATGTAGCAAATTGTAATAATATTGCGATTGCCTTCTTAGATAAAGATGGGTATTCATCTTGGACGGAAATCCAAAAATGTTCATTAGACAATTTTGTGAACTCCATCTTCAGAGATCGATCTGTAGACAAGGAAATAATTTCTTCTTCTTCTTGTAAAGACAGTTCCAAATTAGAAAATTCAAATGTCCCAAACGGATTTCGTATCCAGTCATAGGATTCTAATTTAAGGGATGGGAAGTAACATTCGATTTTTTCTTCCAATATTGTTAGATGTTCTATTACGGCAGGAATAATATCTGCGACATTTTTAGTTTGAATTGAAGGAAACATATCAAGCGTATTGTTTTTTATTATTCGATTTTTCCAATGCAATATTTTTTTATTGAATCCCAGTATTTTATCCGTGGCTGTTAAAATATTCTCATTTTTACCTTGAATACTTGTATTAACTGAATTTAAGTATTTAAAAATATCAGCTAAATATGCCAATTTAGCACACCAAATATCATTTTCAAAATTTTTTGCAAATTTATCCACAGCGGCATTTCGGAAATAACACAACAATTCATCTTTGAGCTCTAATAAACGACATAGGACTTTGCCGCGAGACAACCATCTTATTTCAGTGTGCAATAGCAAACTTTCATACTTAGCATCCATAGATATACAAAGCTGTTTAAAAATGCGTTCCTGCAGAGGCCTTGATTTAATATAATTTACTATTTGTACCACTTCATCCAAAACATATTTTAAAGTGTTTGGCAATGTTTTTGAAACTAAAACTTCCCGATGTAAAAAACAGTGTGTAGATATGATATTTGGATTATTTTCCTTCACAAGTGTAACACATCCTTTAATAGATCCTGCCATTGATGGACATCCATCTGTACAAATTCCAACGCAGAAATCCCAGGATATTTGGTATTTTTCTAAATATGTAGTAATACAATTAAAGATATCTTTTCCTTTTGTATGTCCTGTAAGCTCTCTGCAGCAAAGAAATTGATTAACTATTGCATTTTCATCAATGAACCGAACGAATGCAAGTAATTGAGCTTTACTGCTAATATCAACAGATTCGTCTATTTGCAAAGCAAAAAATTTCTTTGAAAGCTTATTATTAACCGTTTCCTCGATATCAAGTGACATGTCTTTTATTCTTTTTTTTATTGTATCATTAGATAGGGGAATTTTCATAATCTCATTTATTGCATCCTCTCCAAACATGATTTTGACTATTTCACAACATGACGGTAAAATTAGACTTTCTGCTATAGTATGTGGTTTTAGTTTCAATGCAATTAACTCGGCTACCTTGTATGATGCAATTTGCGCCTTATCAGATATTGTCATAGCACATTTAAATTGTTTTGCTTGCTTATCTTGCATGCCCAATAACCTTTTAAAGTAATCCTTATTTTTTGAAACAAGATTAGCATGGGTAGTAGTAAGGTGTCGGTTTAATTTAGCCCTAAACATAGCACTATTGGACAGTTCTACACCGCATACAACACATTTAGGAATTGGACACTCCTTTTCACCGGTCCATGTAAATCCCAAACTGATGTATTCGTCAGAATACTGTCTATAAGTCTTCCTTATTTTATTACATGTTGACACATCTTCTGTATTACCACTATTAATACTACTCCGACTTGTACTTGGTCCATCATTAATATTTTTCTCAGAATTACATTTTCGTTTCAAGAACTTGTCCATGGCTAAATAAATTGGGAATAAGAATAAGTACATACATATATATATATACGCGTAAATAGAGGTATTTTTCGAAAGTGTTTAATGCAGAATAAGAAAATTAAGTTTATGAAAACATAGGAGATCGATATTAAGTTTATTTAAATAAATAAATACAATAAATATGTATGTACACATATTTATTTAATTTTTTATTTTAAATTTATGTTAATTTACAATTATAACGTAATATACTTACTGAAATAAATTTTTTCACTTTTTTGGCACAAATTTAATCAAATAATTATTGAAAACACATTGGTTTACGTCCAACACAACACTAAAATATTTCATATTATTTGATCAGAATTTTTTTGTGCAGCCTACTTGATTTAAATTTTTGTTTATAACTAAGTACTACTGCATGTACTTTGTATATTTGAAATGCGGCCTGCTCGATTTAAATTTTTGTTTGAACTAAGTACATACCGCATATATGTACATATATTTGAAATGCAGCCTGCTTGATTTAAATTTTTGTTCATAACTAAGTACATATCGCATATACATATATTTGAAAGTTTGTTCTAATAAATTTATATGTATATTTTTTTATACTATATGAGTTTAGCTTTCGTTTCGCGGAGCACCTGCGACAATCTTGCGGAGCACTAGTGCTCCGCGGAGCACCGGTTAAGAATCACAGGTATACACAGTCTTACAAAAGTTTACATACGAGAGACAAATTTCTGTTATCTTGAAGAAAATATGATTTTATTTTCCTTTTACTTCTATTTTTTATTTAAACTAAAAAATAAAGCATTTTCATATTGTAAAATATTTTTGTTGTTGTTGTTAATAAATAAAAAATCAATGTGAGTCCGATCACACGGGAGATGTGTAAACATCTACACCTTTTCCAATTGTATTTCAGAAAGTATCAAATGTATTTCAGAAATTATCAATTCAATTTCAGAAAATATCTATTGAAATTCAGAATCAAAAAGTAGCTTACCCTACAATACCGATTATTATTGTTTCTATTTGATTTGGAGTCGCAGAAAATGTTTAGCAATATTTGGACTTATTTGTTATGCACTGGAAAATAAACTATCAAGGGCGGCATTTTAATCGAAAGAAGATGAAGACTTCATTTGTTACTCAGCCCCAATATAAATACCAGGATAGAATTTTGACCGATTTTGAAGTCATCATTTTGAAATAAACACGTTTATATCGTCAATTAAAATCCAAAAGGCCGTAACTAACAAAAAGTTCAAAATTGACTTTTTGTATTGTAGTTACGGCCTTTTAGTTAAAAACTAATTTTTAACATAAATTTGTTTTCATAAATAAAAAACCATCTTTATTTTTCAGCTTGATTCTAAAATTTGGGTATTAAGTTTAAATTAGTTTTTGTTTTATTATGTTTTTTGCTTCTCCTGTAAAAAAATAAAAATATTAGTTACGGCCTTTTACATTTTAGGTGACGATATGTAGTTTTCAAGAAATACATATTACAAACCCAGTGTAATACTTAAAAAAATATGTTTTTATATAGCGTTCTGACTATTTTTCTGAGACTCTATTGGTATTTTCTTTAATTCAGTTCATATTTTCTGAAGTAAATTTAATAATTTCTGATACACATTTATTGTTTTCTGAAATACATTTGATATTTTCTGAAATACATTTGATAATTTCAGAAATACATTTGATGTTTTCTGAAATACATTAGACAATTGCTGAAATACATTTGATGTTTTCTGAAATAGATTTAAAATTTTCTGAAATACGTGTTTAATGGTTTCTGAAATACATACATTTGATAATTTCAGAAATACATTTTATGTTTTCTGAAATACATTTGATGTTTTCTGAAATACATTAGACAGTTGCTGAAATACATTGATGTTTTCTGAAACAGATTTAAATTTTCTGAAATACGTTTAATGGTTTCTGAAATACATTTGATAATTTCTGAAAAACATTTTATGTTTTCTGAAATACAGTTAATATTTGTTGAAATACATTTGATAATTGCTGAAATACATTTGATAATTTCGGAAATACATTTGATAATTTCTGAAACTCAATTGATATTTTCTGAAATTCAATTGATATCTTCTGAAATGCAAATGATACTTTCGGAAAATCAATTGATGCTTTCTGAAATACAATTGATTATTACAGAAAATCAATTGATATTTTCTGAAAGTCAATTGGTACTTTCTGAAAGTCAATTTATGTTTTCTGAAATACAATTGATACTTTCTGAAACACAATTGATATTTTCTGAAAATCAATTGATGTTTTCTGAAACACAATTGACACTTTCAGAAATTCTATTCAATTGAATTTTTAATTGATACTTTCTGGAAATCAATTGATGTTTTCTGAAATACAATTGATACTTTCTGAAATACAATTGATATTTTCTGAAAATTAATTAATGTTTTCTGAAACACAATTGGTACTTTCTGAAATTCAATTGATGTTTTCTGAAATACAATTGCAAAAGGTGTAGAAATTAAAAAACATCTAAGTTTATTTTTGACTTCTTCAAAGTTTTCCTAGTATTTAGCTTTTTAGACTCACAGCACACCTAGCGGTTCTGCTTATTAAAAAAGTTCTGTCAATAACAAATATACACTTGAATTTTTAAAATTAACGAAAAAGATTTGTGATTTTGCTAAACAGACAGCGAACTCGGCGGTTCTGCTTACTAAAAAAGTTCTGTTGATAGCAAATATATACTTGAATCTTAAAAAAAAAAAAACAACTCTGTAAGTTTGTGAACATATTAAACTCACAGCACTCCTAGCGGTCAATAGGTAAAATATTTAAAATTAACGAAAAATATTTGTAATTTTGCTAAACAGACAGCGAACTCAGCAATACACTTACATATACCACACACCGATTTTCCTTACGCTGTTTTTGTGATTGTATTGTGAAATTGGATTTTACCCCCCTGAGCGCATATATGTTTAAACATCTAAAACCAAAAATGTACAATATATCATTATTTAAAGTTACATAAGTATACATACTCTACAATAAAAATGATGCATTGCTTGGAATCATATTTCGATAATAAAAATCATAGAGTAACATAATTCGTTTCGTTCAAGTCATAACGGTTTGCGACGAGACAGTGCGCAGAAGCATTGAGGGGAATGGATACAATAGCAAAGTTGCGAGAAAAAAACAAATTAGATCTGTGAACATCCAGAAACGCTTATAATACGCCCAAAAGTATGAAAATGTCCACGTAAATGACTCAACATTTTGGGAGAGAGTAATATACACCGGTAAATGCATATTTATAGTTTTCGGAGGATGGTAAAACATGGAGGAGGATCAGTCATGGTCTGGGGATATATGGCTGCAAATGGGGTTAGTAATTTCAAATTATCGATGGCACTATGGATAAGGCTATGAACATAAATATTTTGAAGGACAGGCACCTCCCTAGTACCCAAATATTGCATCCGGAGGAAAATTCTATGTATCTCCACGATAACGATCCGAATCATTTTTTTTAGATTGTAAAGGAATGGTTTATCTATAACGTGAGGCACAAGCTAGAACATCCCTCGCAATCCCCCGACCTAATTTATTGAACATTTATGGGACAAATGTCAAATTACATCAATTCTAGTTCCAAAGGAAACGTTGATGAAGAAGTGGAGCAGAATTACAGTTGAAACAACCAAATAATTAGCATTATCCATGCTTCTGTAATAAAAGCTAAAGGAGTATTATTTCTGGTCGTATAAAATATAGGTGAATCCAAAAACAGATTTTTTTTTATGTATATAGTTACGAAATTAAAAAATTTTTAGGTTATATTTTGCAAGAAAATCCTATACAAAAAATTAAAAAGTCATTGAAGCATTTTCCATTAATATTTTATATATAAAACTTTAATATATCAGCGTTATGTAAACTTTTGTAAGACTGTGTATATGCACATATTCTGTTACGTATCTTATTGGAGTATTTTTAAATTTTCGTACATCATTCCCCACCTATTTGGCCTGGAGGCTCCAAATTTATTACCAAACTGCTGCAAATTATGACATTTTAGGCCAAAGAAGTACGACGCACTCGATCTATTGCGTACAGGAAAATGTTTTCAATAGACAGACAGACAGACGGCCATCGCCAAATCGACTTCTCCTCTTATAAGGATCCAGGAAAATTGAGCATGAGAAAGGTGTCCGAAGCGTCGTGAACATGTTTCAATAGAGTGTTTTGAGATATTTTACCCCAATCAAGTCGATTCGTTACCATGGATGAGGCTTGAATAGTGTTGTTTCATCAAGACCAGGCACCAGTTCACACATCAACTATTGTGATGGCCAAAATCCATGAACTTAAGTTCGAAGTTACTTCATCACGCACCTTATTCGCCAGATTCAGCTCCCTAGGATTATTTTCTATTTCCAAACGTAAAGAAATGGCTTGGTGGTAAAAGATTTGCCAACAGTCTTCGGTTGATGACTTTTTAAGGAGCTACACAGTTTTTACTTTAAACAGGGTATCGAAGCTATTGAATATCGCTGGGAAAATTATATCGAGCTAAAAAGAGATTATGTTGAGAAATAAAGAGCATTTTTCCCAAATTTGCCGTGTTTTCGTTGTCAGGTCGGGTTGTTCGTGGACCGCTCTCATTTATCAGCCAGATACGTTTATGTGGGGCATTATATTGATAGAAGTAAAACCCGATTTAAATTACCAATTTTTTAACTCTGTCCTTCACATTTGCCTTTAAAATATTTAAGTGCACTTTTTGGTCCATAATTCCTTTCCGGAACTTTAGGTGATACCCAACCGCATACCATAATTGAACCCCTACCTTGTTTCACTGTGGGACGCAAGTTACTTCTTTAAAGCTGAAATAAAGATGAGGGGACGCTTATTATTAAATAAAAGACCTCTTGTTTGGTTTGATGATTATTTCAGACTTCCTTTATTTAATTCAAAGTATGCGAATTTTCTAGATTGATGTTTTCAGTGACTTTCTAAAGTCACTCTATACTTTACAAGTACTCTCTTTTATATCTAATATTCCTGAATGAATGGGTGGTATATATTTCTTTGGCTCGGTTTTGGATTAGTTAAAAAAATTTTTTTTAATTTTTATAATGCTTTATTATATTAGATATTGCAGTTGGTGCACGATTTACAATTTCAGCTATTTTACTCACCGTTTTTTTTTTTAATTCTCTCCGTTGGGTGATGTTTAGCGAATTCTTGGTGTAGTAGTAGCAAGTGACAGGAAAGACCTCAGCGGAAAGTTTATTCCACGTACGGTTTGTGCGGCTAATAAACGAACTTTTGCGGTAATGCGTTGTGCAGTCCACTAGACAATAGGCTGCAAAAGGATGTGATCTACTAGATGAGAGAGTGGTGAGTAGAAAAACATGGGCTATGGGAGATGAGTTCACTTATCTCAGCAGAACACTTTCCATTGTAATATCTATAATACAGTATAACACAACCAACATTCCGACGATGCCCCAATATGCCAATAGAGTTGGTTATCCTACTGTCATTGATAAGCACCAACGCCCTCCTTTGCATACGGTCCAGAAGCTTCAAAATAGACTGTGAACCTAGGCACTTGAAAGCTTCTTTCGACAGTTGAAAAATGATATCACACTGAATTTTCATGTCCAGAACATCATGAGCGTCTGATTCGTCAATATCTACATCACCCATGGATACAGACGATATTAATGACTCCATGATCCGTCTATGGATAAAAAAAAAACAACATTGTATCTTACGAGCATTAAAATCGAGCCTGTTCACTCGACCAAAACTTAGGTCTTGATTGTGTCATTCTTCTAGCGCCTCATGCCCCAATCTCCCTTGTGCTTGGTCTTTGATCGTCTGCAAAAGAGTAGATAGGATTGGAAGGTTGACATAGGTCAATGAGAAAAATAAGAAAAAGTGAAGGAGAAAGAACAGAACCTTACGGTACCCGTGCATTTAACTGAAACTCTTTGCATGAGACCCCATCTAAAACAACACGTATAGTATGATATCTGAGAAAACTCGATATAAAATGAGAGAAATCATTCCCAACACTAAAAGGAATTAGTTTTAACAAGAAAGCAACAACCTTACTTTCACCGAATCGGTAAATGGACTGACTCCAATGTTCCGAAAGAAACGCCATCAGTTCTCCCGTAGAACGACTTCTACGAAAGCCATACTGTCTGTCGTTAAGCAATAAGTTGGTCTCTAGTAGTTCACAATATGGTAATTCACCATGCTCTCCATTACCTTTAAAAGCTCAGAGAAAATTGCAATTGTGTGGTAATTTACAGGGTTATTAGCAGCACTCTTTTTTGGGATTGGCTGGACATTGGCAATCTTCCGGTACGAAGCGTTAAAAAGGATTGCCAATGGACGCGATAGCGTCAAAGAATACTGTTTCAGTACCAGTGCTGATATGCCATACTTGTTTACATTGAGCCCTGAAAGGACCCTCTTAACAGCACAAGCTCGAAAGAATACTTTGGGCATAGTACGAGTTAATCTTTCGAGTTCGGGCAGTGGTTGATGTTTTTCCGGCAAGAAGGAATTACTTGCGAATTGTTCAGCCAGAACGTTAGCCTTATCAACCGGGTCGGTGAATATAATGTCATTTTTTATAAGAGTTGGAATGAAATAAATAGAATTATCCTTTACTCCTTTGACGAATGACAAGAAGGTCTTGCTGCCCCTAGGAGTATAAAGAACTTTAGTTCTAAGAAGCTGTTCGTAGAGAAACTTTTTGCGTCTAAACACTTTGGCACGTTCAGCTCACGCCTGTTAGCGTAGGTGATCAGTATTTGTATTTTTATTCATACGCCAAATACTGAACCCTTCCTCTCTGGATCTGACTGTATTTTTGCACATCTAGTTAAACCAACACTTATGGTTCGCTTGATACGAAATTAATTTTGTTTTCACTCCAAGCAAAACTACATTTTCTACCGTTTTCGAAGCGGCATCGGTAATATCGTCGAGGAAACAAAGTTTCCAATGAAAATGCCGAAAAATTCGTTGAGTTCGGCCCAACGAGCCTTCTCATATATAAATATATAACGTTTCATGGCTGTTTTTGAAGCGCTTCGAAGTTCGGAGTATGAAAAGGATGCTGAAATGGTAGTGTGATCCGAGTTACCGAGAGGTGCATTAATTTTTTTTCGTACTTGTCAGGATGGGAAGTAAGGAAAAGGTCGAGAGTATTCTGAAACTGCCCAGCAACATACGGAATATGTGTTGGCTCATTCACTAGTTGCGTTAGATGATTATGCGCGACAAAAAGTTCAACGTAACGGCCTATGGAAGTTGTATGACTCGGATGGCGAAGCCAGGAAGAATTTTGAACATTAAAATCACCAGCAATAACGATTTCACTGTTCTCCAAGATTTTTGATATGGACTCTGTAAGGGCATCAAACCTATTGAGGGAGAGATCCCCATCCAGATTCGACCTTCTATAAAGAAACCCGAAATTAATGATATGTGACCTGATGTTGAATTTAATGAAAAGACAGTTAAATTCTTCATCATTCATGTTAAGTTGTTGCTGACACTGGTACACAATATCATTACGAACATAAACAGCAAGGCTGTGAAAATCCTGTGGATCAGCTTTTACACCTAGCTGGGTCTCACTTAAGGCGAAAACATTCGGCCGATGGAAACGAATGAGAGCATATACCGCAAAAAAATTCTTCCTCAGTCCCCTCATGTTGCAGAAATCTATTTGGAACTTACCAGTCATTACAAATAAAAAAAAACTCAAGTCAATATTCCAAAAAAAAAAAAAAAAAAAACAATAGTACAAGTGACAAGTAATCGTTTTGTTGTTAATCGTTTAGTTAGTAATCAGTGTTATACCTACATCACTAACAAAACCAATAGTTATGTTTATGTTGTTTAGTTATGAAGACATGAATTGTTCCATTATTACTGTGAGCCACTGTATCTGAAAGTAGACTCAGTTTTAATTGTTTCGAATCAGTACCATCATACGAAAATTACAAATTATCGTAATTAATTTGGATACTAATCTCTAATTGGTTTTTACCTATCAGGTCAGGTTTTCGAGATACAAAAAAAAATGTTTAAATTCGTTTTTTACATAAAAAATCATTAGTTTATTTAAAAATCAATGAATTATCAAATGTGAATGGCGTTATTTGAACGTCGTTTGTATTTTGTTGGTTCGGTTTCACGTATAAGAGTCCAGCAATAGTCTCCAGCATGCTTTTGTACCAAAATCCTTGATAATTTCTTTCAATTTTCACGCCCCACTTGTTCGTCGCTCACCGCACCTAAGTTTTGTGGAAAAATCTAAATGCGATTGTAGAAAATGCATTTTGAGTGACATTCGTACACCTAATTCGTGATAATTTTTCAATAATTCAGCAACAATTGGTCTGTAGTTTTCACTCTTATTGTTTCCAAGAAAACTTTCCACGATACTCTTGAAAGATTTTCAGGCTGCATATTCTTTTTCCAATAAATATTGTGAAAAATTGCCATCATTCAATAGCCTCCTGATCTGAGAATCAACAAATATGATTTTAGCACATGAAATTTTAGGGAAAACCGCTAACAAAAATTTTAATGCTGCACCATCTTTGTCCAGAGCCTTGACAGAGTTCTTAAAAAGGCCCAATTTTATGTGCAGCGGCGGAAGAAGAACGTCATTTGGATCAATTAATGGTTTATTTGAAAGGTTTTATTTTCCTGGTGAATACTCAGTTCTTTTTGGCCACTCTGTTCTGATGTAATGATGACATGTAGCGCGACTAACCCATAGACAAAGGAAACAACAATATTTTGTGAAACCTCCTTGCATACCAGTCAACAAACCAATGACCTGAAAAAGATTAATTTACAGTTATTTACGATTTAAATCACATTTATGATCGTTTTATTTGAGTAATGTCAAAATTTCAGTCATTGATTCGTAATTTTCCTTTGTATTAATGGCATGAGCAATTCCCATTATGCAAAAGAAGAGCACTTAAACTGTACTTAGAGCCATCAATAAATAATCTCCATTAGGTTTTGTCATATGGCTGGTTCATTTTTTGAAATGAACCATCAGCATCAGTACAGTTCAGAATAGAGTGTTTCTTTTCAAAATATGCAGCCAATTCCAAGCTTCTATCTCTATAGATTGTTACTTTTGTCCCAACTGCAAGATGTTTCCACTGCTGCATGCTTGAAACTAGTGATTCTGCGTCTTGCTTCGTTAAATGTAAATCCCGAATTAGATCGTTCAGCTCAACTTGAGTCACTAAATGGCGTTCATCATCAGCCTCATACAAACTAACAGTGCTGGTAAAAGATGTTTCGGACTCACTGCTCGTAGCACTGGGAATGACTGATAATGGATCATTTGGTGGACGTTGAACTGGTTTGGAAACCGATGGGACATTCGCGTAAGTAATATTTTTTCGATTCTTCATATTGAATCCAGCAACTTTTGTTAAACAAAAATTACAATCGGTTTGATGGTTACTTGATTCTCTCCAAAGCACTATGGGTAATTTGACACATTTTTGTGTCAAAAATTGATAACAATTAAACTGAAAAGATTTTTGAAGTTTTTTTGTGTTTATGTAGAGATAAGCTATGAGAAAAGTTTAAATTAAAAAGATTTTGAAATTTATAAATTTGTAACCCACTTTTGCCAATTTTTTTTTTTTTTTGATTTTGAATATACATATATATTTTGTTTTCAGTTTTATTTTACATTTCGCTATCTAAATTAATCGAATTTAATTCAGTTTCAAAAATATCGCCTAATCCTATCTCCAAACTATTTTCGCATTTGCCAATACTGTCATTCAACTCCAAGATACTTCTGGAATATCTAGAATCTCTTGTGGCAGTTGCGTGCGTCTTCTCTGCTGCATTCGACTATCTAAGCATATTGACGAAATAACTGGATCAGACATGTCCATAGCCCTGTTAAAAACATCAAAGAAATTGTTTGTGCGGCTGTTCTTGCGGGCATGATGTAGTCTATCTGACTTGTATAATTTGTTCCGCGACTCAGCAGCATCTTCGCCGAAACAACCTACCGGCAGTAAGGTATTTTCAACAATTTCTCTTGAATGAATCAATACCTTATGAACGGTCGCCGTCATTGGGAGCCACGGGTATTTGATTTGTATCATTTGGGCGGTATTGTGGCAAAAAGCTTGAAATTTTTGGGTATTCAATGGGAATTGACAGCAAATAGTAATGAGTATAATTTTAAGGGAATATATCAGCTCAACATCAAAATCAACTATTTCCGAAAAGATGGCATGGTCAGCAAAGGCTCTACGGGCTGTATTGCCATCATTGGTGTTTCCAAATCCACCCGTTTTTGGTTGGTCAACTTTAAGGTACATTTTCGAAGAGTTTTGCGATCGTCATCAGTTCGAATTTGCCATTTTTTAATAAACCATACTTCAGAGTATCTTTTTTGCAAGAAATTTTTGGCTTTTGAGGTCTGTAATGCTCATAAAATCCTTTGGAGTTGCCTTACAAATAGGACACGATTGACTAGATTTTGTATTTATTAAAACGTTTAACACTTTACCATCAATCAACGTAAGAAATAGTTTAAAGTATATTTCAATGATTTTTCCAACATCGATAACTATTTTTAAACTATTTAAACCATTTATCTGTTGTTTTAAATCATTGTCCTCAAGCAAAATTTTTTCTTTTGTTTCTTTACAAAACTCCAGTTTTATGGAACGACAAAACCTTATAGACTGAGGTGTGCAGTTATTCCAAAGTGGTCTACCGACCGAATCCACAAGTCTTAAAGGAGTCATTGTTGTTGCAAACAAGGAATAATCGGAATCATCGGATGTGGATGCTTCCTGAAATTTCTGCTTATAAGAGGAATGCCCAGTGCTGCCATCAAATCCATAGCTAACAATCAGATCAGCCTTTACAAAATTAATATTTTCTGTCATTAATGAGACTATGACTTCCTTCTGCATTGCAGCAATTCTATTTGCAGTGTGCGTTAACAATGATTGAAGGCAAACATTTGCCTGCCTCTCATTGACTTCAATACCAACTGGTGTGCAACTTTTCTTTGAATTGGTGACCTCGTTATAAAGTGGATATATGTCAGCATTTCGAATTTTACTTTCCCTTCTTGTATTCAAGTACTGTTCTTTTGTCTAATTGTTATCTAACAAAAAAGCGAGTGCTTCAATTGCAGTTAAGCGAATTGGCTGATTATCAACAGTGTGCGCTAATTTTCTCATCTTGCAAGCTCTTGTTGGACTAGCAATTGTCTAAGAACCACTGCCATATCTGCTTTATGTTGAACTCTAGCCGATATCGAAGCTGCACGAACTAGCAATTCCGTTTCATTGTCTACTTTCTTTGATAGGTCCTTTGCTTCTCTATTCTTTGCGCGTTCGGATTTATCAACAAACTTTATTTTTGGACGCGCTACTAAGCATTTCGAAGGGATAATCTTAGTTGCCAAAATAAAATCAATTCTTAGCCAGTGAGCGTTTTGTTTTTGGAAGACCTCTATCTTTCTGCGGGACTTGTTCCATCTCTCAGCCAAATTTTTACAAAAATTTCGGACTCTCTCTTTCAGAGATGAATCTTCCTCATTCAAAATATTTATATTTCCAACTTGGCCAATAACAAAAGTGAATACAGCATCGTTCTTCTCCTCTTTGCATTTTACATCAATCCAAACTTTCGAAAGGTTGTTATACTGCAAACGAAGGTCGCCTACGAAAAAACGACATAACTCAAAAAACGCAAAAAATCGCAACGTGAAATTAATGAAATAAACTCAAAATGGTCCACTTAACATGGCTCTGATAGTCAAAACACGGCCAAATACGGCCAACATTTATAAAGCTTATCCAAACCGCATGTTTATGAAAAAAAAAATTTATTTGAGGTTAAGTCACAATAATGAGTTTTTCGTACTAAATCAAAAAGTAAACTCAAATCTGTCGACTAACCTGTAATGTGCATACTATCACTTTTATTTTCCATATTTAAATTGTATTATTATATTTTGTTTAACGTTTTTAGAACAGATTAAAAATTCACATTAAATACCACTGCATAGGCTGCCTGTAACGCGTTGCTCGTAAACAATAACTTTGACGACATGGTAATCAGCTGTTACTCGATTTTTAGAAAAAGATAGTACACAGTCATTTAGTTTAAGGTTATTTTTTTTATCAAATTGTAACAAAAAAATCTTTTTGCTTAAAAGTGCAACAAATGACTTTTCGTCACAAAAATGGGTCAAATTACCCATAGTGCAAAGTACTGGAATTGAAAAATCTAAATAGATCTTCTTGCCATTTGACCACTTGTATAAAACAGTTCTGCAACTATTTCAAAACATTGTCGGTGTCCATGGTTTGTCCAAGTTTCTGTTAGCAAAACCAAAATAATGTAAATATGCATATTTTAATGATTCTGATTCAGCGCAACCAGATTAGTTAAAAATCATGCTTCGTTTCTGCAGTCAATTTTTTTATTTTTTTTAATTTGTAGACCAGTGTTGTTGATATTCTTTTTTATATAAAACCAAGCACCATATTTTCCTATTGCCGTTTTTTAGTAGCCTACATTTGTTTCAAGCCAGATCTTTTCGTTCTACTAATTTGTTTACATATAAGTCTGCTGAACAGATAAATTTATGAATAAAAATTATAATTTTAGCCATATTTTGCCTCATTAAGTATACTTATGTCCATTCTTCGAATTGTTTACTGTAATCGTTTTAAGCTCTTTCTATGTGTGAAGGGGTTTTCCAATAATTTTTGTTTTTGCACATTACTTTAAGGTTTTTTGTTTTGCATAAAAATCCAAATCAAACCTTAGTATTGGGTTGGCTGCCATTGGTTTAAGGTTGCATTCATTTACGAAACATTAAAAACTATTAGAAATCAGTTTTTACAAATATTAAAAACTGGGCAATCAAATACAAATAAATAAATACTTTCTATACAAAATCAATTGTAAATATGTAGATAAATATTATTTTCGGTAAGTTTTCGTATTGTATTGAAACACAATTTAATGTTTAAAAAAAAAAAAAAAAAAAATTTGCATAATTAAAAGTGATTAAATTCTAATTGCTGATGATTAGTGAAATGTCTGTAATTTATGATGGCAACATTTTGAATGAGGGATAAAAGTAACAAACACATTTGTGTTAATTAGCGAAATGAATTTTCCAGATAACAGTTATTATTACATAAATATTTACATGTATAGATATTATTGAAATTGAGGGAATATACTTTTACAATCGCAACGATATTTACAACAATAAATTCACATAAACGGTTGGGTTGGCTCTCATCGTGAAATAGTTGAGTTGGAGCTGTTGTTTAACTGAAAATAAAACTTGTTTATTAGGAAATGAATTGCGCGCAAAGTTTATGAGTGTTCTTGGTGTAATAGCAAGCAATAGATCCGGTTGTTATTCGTGGCTCTGTAATTATTGAAATTAGTACGAAAAAAGTTTAAATTTCTTAGAAACCTCACTGCGAAAGGCAAAAAGCTTTAAGATCTGAACAACGATGACAACTTAGCGCTTCCCGCTATAGATTTAGCGCTTTTTAACTGCCGAAAAAGCGTTTTCTTTCGATTTAACGCCTTTTTAAAAAAGCGTTAAATTCGCGCTTTTCGTTATTCCTTTTTTAGTGGATTAGCGTCTTTTAAATCCAACAGTTCATATGAACAGCTTTCCTCCAAAATTATACTTTTTGGTTTAAAAAAAAAAAATTTAATGTAATGTAATGTGTAATTTGGTTCAAACTTAGAAAAGATGAGTGCTAGGTCAGACCAATGAAATAAAAAATCATATATTTGTGGCAGTGTAAGGTGATGCAGCATTTCGAAATATTAAAACTATTCAAACCAGGGGCGTAATTGATATATTCGTAATCGAAATCATTTAAAATTTTCTACGGTTGTTCCGTATGATGCGACCCGTTAAGTATCGAAACGATAAAAAGAAATTGAATATACTTTAAAAAATTAGAAACAATTTTTTTAATTAAAATCTTAAAGTAAATGTTGTTTATTTTTTTAAAAACCCTTAAGTATACAAAATTTTTATAGAGTTTCGACTAAAAAATCGTATATTCTATCGAGTTAAATTACAAATCAATTCTGAGAAATGGTCTTGGATCCAACTTTGCTGAGGAAATATGTGGACATAGAAAGTAAGCATAAAACCAACTCCAAAGTTTTACTATACTGGCCTAGTAATTTCAACCTGACTTGGAATTTCTCACCCCCGAAGACAATGACCCAAATGTTCCACGTTGTTATTATACCCTCCACACCAATGTGCAGAGTGTAAGTTTTTCATTCCATTTCTAGCAATTAGAAAAAATCCAGACCCCCAGAAAATATAGATATTCTTGATCCTTATAACAAGCGGAGTTAAAATAGTCCATCTGTCCGTCTGTGGAAATCATAATCATGCCTTCAATACGTCATTTCACAATACAATCAGAAAATCAGCGTAAGATGTAAGACGTAAGACAAAATCGGTGGGACATATGATTGTATTGGTGAAAAAATTATGATATATAATAACCTTTTTGTCGCTGTTGCAAAAGAAAAAATGAAATAAAAAAATTAAAAATAAAAATTTTTATTATTTTCTATATATAACTAGTAAGAAAATTATAGTCGGTCTAGACCGACTATATGATACCATATACCATGGTTTAGAGACCCTATCTTTCGGTCCAACTACTTCGATATAGAAAATAAGCATAAACCAAATTTGAGTGGGATTTTTATTAATTTTTTTGGCTGCAGATATGAAAAAGTTCATATCGGATGCTATATCTATAAAGGGACTAGGTCCAAAAATGGACCGATCCTGATCATGTTTGGTAAAGTCTCTTGTATTTTGCAAAAATATGTACAAACAAAATTTGAGAAGAATCAGTGCAATATTTTTGTTTTTTAATAGATTTAAGTGAAGATCGGGAAGCAGCTCTATATGGGGTCAAAGGGATCATTTTTGGACTACTCATTAGTGGATGTAATGAACGCATACAAACCCAATTTGAGTAAGATCTATATGACAATTTGGATCTTATGGCAATTTATGTCGATTTCATATGGGTAATTTGTATGGGGGCTAGGTCTGAACATGGACCGATTCTCACCAATTTCAATAGCGTTCATCCCATGGCCGACAAAAGCTTATATACCAAATTTCATCAAAATATATTCATATTTGCGACCTGCAGTTTGATTACAAGCTTTACATGGACACACAGACGGACGGACGGACGGACGGACGGACATTGTTAAATCAACTCGGAAAGTGATTCTGATTCGATCGGTATAATTAAAGATGGGTCTAGGTCAAATATTATTGGTTGTTACAAACAGCAGCACAAAGTCATTATACCCAAACCACATAGTGGTATAGGGTATAAAAATGAAGTTGTGTATGTTTGTTTGTTTGTGGTTTATAGGAGACTACACCACTGGACCGATCGAAAAATAGGAAAAATAGGCTATATTTTTTTGATTTTTCAAGTGGGCGTGGTACCTCCCATACAAAGTGAATTTTTAACATCTAATTTTAACATATAATATCTGGAGTACTACGACAGCAAGAGTTCTGAAACTATGTACATGTACATATTTAAGTAATTTGAAGAGTTGCGGAAAAAATGGGCGCGATCGGACCAATGGGCGCGGTACCCACCATACAAAGTAAATATTAAATGTCATATATCTAGAGTACTGTAATAGATAAAGTCTTGAGACTTTGTGTGAGTTCATAAGTTATCAACGTTAGTACTCTAAAAAAAGGGCGGAATCCGATCAGTGGGCGTGGTACCTCGCATACAAAGTAAATATATAATGTCATATAGCTGAAGTACTGTAATAATGAAAGCCTTGGAACTTTGTCTGAGTTCATGAGTTATTAATGTGAGTAGTCCCATAAAAAATGGGCGGAATCAGATCAGTGGGCGTGGTACCTCCCATACAAAGTAAATATATTATGTCATATATCTCAAGTACTGTAACAGTGAAAGCATTGGAACTTTGTCTTAGTTCATGAATTTTTAATGTGAGTAGTGCCATAAAAAATGGGCGGGATGGGACCAGTGGGCGTGGCACCCCCATACAAAGTAAGTATTAAATATAACATAACTGGAGTATTATAATGAGGAAAGTGTAGCGACTTTGTTTGAGTTCATAAATTATTAATGTGAGTAGTTGCCCAAAAAATTGGCGCAATCAGACTATACAAAACAATAGTTTTCTACAAAACGTATTGCCTGCTTTTTATTTCGTTACGAGGGGTGTAGCGAAGCGCATCGGGTTACTGCTAGTTTTCTATAAAAATAAAAAATCTTATTTTCGATCTTTATCATTTTAATGATTGAGTTTGAAATTATTCAGGTTCAAATGTTTTTACTTTAAATAAAGCAAAAAACATTGGCACATTTGTTTCAAAGATTGATCTATATTCTGCATGACATGTTATACAGCTGTTTCAGGAAGAGTCACCAACCCTCATCAGTAACCAAGAGCAGTAGATAGTTTGTTTGGTAAAAAGTTAAATTCATATACATTTGCTGAAAACAACCAAATGAGAATTCAAGCAAAGATGTATACTATTTTAGCCTTTTCCAATGTAACAAACTAAAATATAAAACAACTTTGATGAGGGATGGTGACTCTTCCCGAAACAGCTGTATGACCTGTCATGCAGAATAAAGATCAATTTTTGAAACAAATGTGGCAATGTTTTTTGCTTTATTTAAAGTAAAAACATTTGATCTTGAGCATGAATAATTTCAAACTCAATCATAAAAATAAAAAATTAAAAATAAAAAATGAAAAATAAGAAATGAAAAATAAAAAATAAAAAATTAATAATAAAAATTAAAAAAATGAATAATAAAAAATAAAACTGAAAAACTAAAAAAAAAGAAAAATTAATAATAAAAAAATAAACAAAGAAAAAAAAAATGCAAAATAAAAAATTAAATATGAAATACGAAAAATGAAAAATAAAAATAAAAAATTAAAAATAAAAATTTAAAATGAAAAATGAAAAATTAAAAATTAAAAAAAAGAAAAATGAAAAATAAACAATGAAAAATGAAAAATAAAAAATGAAATATGAAATACGAAAAATGAAAAAGAAAAATAAAAAATAAAAAATTAAAAATAAAAAAGAAAAAATTAAGAATAAAAAATGAAAAATTAAAACGAAAAATTAAAAATTAAAAATAAAAAATGAATAACGAAAAATTAAAAATTAAGCAGTCTGACGCTTTCTGTTTGATTTTAAAAAAGTGCCATGAAAAATCTTTAATTACTGGATGTTTACACATCTCCACTGTGATCGGACTCACATGATTTTTAATTGTAGTAGAGTTAAGCCGATTTCTTTTCTTGTTTACGAATGACACAACAATGGAAATCCTGCTCTAATAATAGAAAACTAGTGCAATTTTTCAGATAAAAGTAAATTCTTTCTATAAGAAAAAAAAAACATTATAGTCTTTATAAAAAAGCTATGTGAGTCTGGTCAAAGCGGAGATGTGTAAACATATAGTAATTAAAGATTTTTTTAAGTTGGAAGTACTTGTGCTTTCAGTATATTTTTTTCAATTTAGAGTTGTTATACATTTAATCTAGTTTAATTAGCTGTTATATTGTCTATATTGTTATGTCCGCCAAATAACTTTTTTTTTTTTGAAAATGCTATAAAAAAAACTACTGAATATTATCTCAAATTTCTTTTTTTATTTGAAAGTACAATCCTTCCGGTTAATAATAGAAAATAATTTCATTCAACTGGCTGCCTCGGCTGGCCATGCAGTAGCCTACACGATCGGTCCAATTTTTAAGCACATTATCGATTGTGTGCAGCTGTATTTCACCAATGGCTTCACGAATATTGTCCTTTAAAGCGTCAATTGTCTCTGGCTTGTTGGCGTAAACACTTATCTTTGAGGGCACCCCACAAATAATAGTCCAACGGTGTCAAATCGCAGCTCCGAGGTGGCCAAACGACATCAGCTCTGCGGCTGATAATGCGATGTTCAAAAACAGGGCGCAAAACATCGAGTGTAGCTTCGGCTGTGTGGCACGTAGCGCCGTCCTGTTGAAACCAAATGTTGCCAATAGCCTCCTCTTCAATTTTTGCGAACAAAAATTCATTCAACATGGCCCGATAACGATCGCCATTGACTGTAACGGTCACTCCTTTTTCATTTTCGAAGAAAAATGGCCCAATTATGCCTTTGGACCAAAATCCGCACCAGTGACTCGTTTTGGGTGTATCGGCTTTTCAATGTATGCGTGCGGGTTTTCTGTGCCCCAAATGCGACAATTTTGCTTGTTTACATACCCGCCAAGATCAAAATGAGCTTCATCTGAAAAGATGATTTTTTTTGGCAAAATCGGCATCTTCTGTAAGTCGATCGCAGGCCCACTTAACGAAGCGAAAACGCATTGGATGTCAGTTGGCTTCAACTCCTGAACCAATTGGACTTTGTATGGCGTCATACCAAGGTCTTTATGCAAAATTCGTCTCAATGATGCCTCCGAAATGTTCAATTCTTGACGGTGAATTGATGTTGATGGCGCTTCACGCACACTTTCTGCCACAGCAGCAATATTCTCGGGTGTACGCACTGTTTATGGCTTTTCACGCTTTGGTTTATCGATGAGGATGCCAGTTTCTTTCACTTTTTTCACAAGATAACGAACATACGGAGCTGACGGTGCTTCTCTTCTTCCAAAATCCGTACGCAATTTTCGCACACATTCTACAACATTATCATGATTTTCAAAGTAATGTCGCAATATTTCCCAGCGTTGTTCAAGCGTATACACAACCATATTCGTTCAGCGGAAGGATAAAACTAATTATCTGTCAAATCACACATGAGCTAAGTGTTACCATTCACGAAATAAGCACTAGTTGAAAAAAAAAAAACGTTAGATGGCGGACCCTTTATTTGTGATTGTCTTATACTTTTTCGTTGTTGTGAAATTTTTATCGTTGTTATACTTGATGGTTGTTGAATTAGCTGCAATAATCTTTAAACCAATACACTCATACCTCACACCGTTTTTGTCTTACTCTATTCTTGTGATTGTATTTGAAATAGATTTTTTTTTTCATCGTCGCCCCGAGTCTGCCTGCAAAGTTTCAACTCGATTGGATTACGGGAAAAGGGTTAAAAATCGATCCAAACTCTGTCGACACGCAGACAAGCAGACACGACGAGTTAAAACAAAAGGAGTAAAAAGAAAAACAATTAACTATAAATTTAAAAGGTATTAGAATTTAAAGGTTAAGTAACTGTATTAAAATGGTAACCGTACCCAACATTGGTTATAATATTGAGTTTAAGACACAGATGGTGGGTGTCAAGATTCGGCACACTCAATTTAGCAGTCTTACTAAATATTGAAATAAAAATTTTTTTACAATAATCAAAAATCTCCGGCGAAAATTTAACTCATATAAAGTGACTCTCAGCTAACAAATATTATAGAGAAAAATGAACTAAAATCCGAAACATGTCTATTGACTGCATAAGAATATATATAAGTCAAAACATCTAATCGGTTTTGTTTTCACTTCTTTAAATTTCATTCGTTTGCATTAATAAATTAAAGTTTAACAAGTCTGTCTAGACCGACTATAATATTCCCTATACCATGCGTTTTGAGACCCTTCCTCTTAGGTCCAACTAATCGGAAGTAAGAATAAACCCACTTTGAGTGCCATTGTTGTTATTTTTTTTTTACCTTTGGGTATGTAAAAGTATATATCGGATGCTATATTTATATGGGGACTAGGTAGAAAAATGGACCGATCCTGACCATATTTGGTAACTTACTTTTTGTAAAATTTGATAAAAATTTGTGCAATATTTTTGTTTTTTGATAGATTTAAGTGAAGCAGCTACTGATTAATATAGGTAATAGATATACACAAACCAAATTTGACCGTTATCTGTATAATAATTAAGATCTTATGGTTAGTTTACCTCAGAAAGGTCATTTGTATGTGTACTACATCTGAACATCAATATAAACTCGCTATACCCTGACCACATAGTGGTATAGGGTATAAAAATTTGTATATATGGTCCTTAATAAAAATTTTGTTTAGGTAAAATGCTTAAAATACAAAAAAATTTGTTTTGAAAGTTGTTTAATCCTGATTTAATTCCACATTCAAACGGAATTTAGTTCTGTGGCAGGCTTGATTATCTCTTTATCGAAACTTACAGCTGTTCGAATAATTTGCAAAATGCATCTTTAATCACCGGGTTTTTTCTTTTATTTGAAAATGTCGCTCTTTAAAATGTCATCTTTATAAGCTCCGGTGAGTAGTAGGGAAATACCTTGAAAGTGGGCTCTGTAATCAGATACCAAGTGACCTAAAAACAAAAGTGGCTTAAAAAGAAGTAAGAGTGTTTAATTCGGCTTTGCCGGAAAAAAAATTTGTCCTAAAGAAGAAAAATACTGATTTAATTTCACTTTCAAATGGAATTTGGTTCGGTGGCAGGCTTGATTATCTCTTTATCGAAACTTGGAGATGTTCGAATAATTTACACAACGATTCTTTTATCACCGATTCGATTATTTGAAAATGTCCCTCTTTAAAATGTCATCTTTATATGCTCCGCTGAGAGAAATACCTTGGAAGTGGGCTCTGTAATCAGATTCCAAGTGAGCCAAAAACAAAAATAGTTCAAAAACAAGTAAGAAGGTTAAATTCGGTTTAGCCGAATCTTTGATACCCCTCACCCGTGTTCTAAACACAATATTATAACCAGTGTTATCAGCACTTAAAGACAAAAAAGGCTAGATTTAAAATTACAGTCGTTAGATTGTAATTGCTTAAAATTTATAAGATAATTAACAAAAATTTTAGGTATTGAAAGCAAGTATAAAGTGCAATGATCATAAATGTAAATACATGCACACAATTACATTCGTATTTGTTTATTAGCGATGTATAGGTTAAAGTGACCATATATTTTATGCTGAAATCCGGGACCAGTTCAAATAAATATAAAAAAAGCTTAACGCATTCCTCAGTACATAATTTTCATAGTTTATTTAATTGTTCCGAATTAAAATATTATAGATTTTTCATTTTATTCATTTAATTAATGTTAAAAAAAAATCATGTGAGTCCGATCACAAGGAAGATGTGTAAACATCTAAAAATTAAAGCATTTTTTATTAACGTTGTGCTGAACGCTATTGAAATTGGTGAGAATCGGTCCATGTTCAGACCTAGTCCCCATACAAATGACCGGCATGTTTCCCTTAATGATCCATCGTGTGTAGTAATGTTTCATGTCCAAATTTATGTTTCAATTTTGGTTCGTCAAAAATCAAATTATTTTGATATTTTATGTTTCCAACCTGAATGTTCCACGGCTGTATCAATGTTTACTGTTTTTGCTCTATTATTTAATTGAGAGCAGTGCTGTAATATTGTTTTGTATATCGGACTAAAGAAAATAAAAGACAAAAATGGAGAACATTTAAGATAATGGAAATTTTAAGAATTTTATTAATAATAATGAATACTGATAATTGAAATTTTAAGAATTTTATAAACTAATATAAAAATGTATAAATTTTTATAAATTTTTGAAAATTTTATAGCTGAATATAAAATTTATTTTCTTCCGCATATATTTGTTTAATATGTACTAATATATTCAATTTTAAAAATTTTATAAATAATAATGATAATGAAAATTTTAAGTATTTTATTAACTAATATAAAAATATAGAAATTTTTATAAATTTTTGCAAATTTTATAGCTGAATATAAAATTTATTTTCTTCCACATATAGTTCTTTAGTATGTACTAATATATTCAATAAACAAACAGAATTGATGTTTCCATCGTCTGTATTAAACAGAAAAAATATTTCCAAATAGAGTAAAGACGCGGTTTTCTTTAGAACTCAAATAAAACTAAACAAAATACCGAAATATTTTGGTGCAATTCTGGAAATCATTGTGGTTTGTGAATAAAAACATCTATTCAAGCAGTAAGCGCTATCTACATGTGTATAGCAAGCAACTGCTATGTTTGTCATACTTGATGGTTGCAGTTGTATGCTATACATTCATGGCGTTTTCTGGTTGATGAATCAGCTAAATAATTGTAGCTTCCATTTCCGTAAATAGTTCCGCTTCCGTAAGGGAAGTTAGTGATTTTTACCCCCTGATCGCATAGATGTTTGCACATCAAAAAAAAAAAATTAACAATAAAATAAAATTATTATTCTTCTAATTTTTTATTACAAGAAATATACTTAATAAAAATAAACTAATAACAATATTTCATAAAAAAGTGAAAATATTTAAAGTACACGTTAATTAAGCGTATTTTTCTGCTGAGTGAATTTTTTTTAGTAAATCTTCATTATAAAACTTATAAAATTCTTCACATGAATAGGAGAAATTACATTTCATTAGCAGTATCGCTTTTAATGCATCCACGCTTAACTGCGTTTTTTCAGTGCTCCAATTCTTATTCACCACTGCAAATACTCGTTCGGTGATAGCATTAGTGCCTGGTAATGCAAAACCAACTATTTTGTTCATATTTTTGAACGGTATATTATTTGTATGAAAGTGATTAAATATTTCTAACCACCTTACATCGGTTGGAATTTTTTCATCATTCCAAGCATTTACTTTTGCTGTATCAATATATTTTTTTACATATGTAATCTCATCAAAAAGTTGTCTTTCTTCTTTATCAGCATCAAACATTTCCAAATTATGATTAAATTTTGAAATAAATTCAAAACTTTCTTGTACATTTTGCCAATTAACAATGCTTTTTAGATTAATCCATTTAAAACAATAATAATGTTCAAATTGTGATACACGAACTTCTAAATATTGAATACATTTTTTATAAAAATTATTCGTATTGGTTTTGAAGGAATTTGTTTTGGGCCAACCATTTTCTTTTAAATTTCTTAGCTGACTACGGACATTTAGAGGTAGATACTGTATATCCATTATTTCTTTTAACCTCAATTTTAAATTGTCTATTTCTGTAAAAACTTCCATAATTGTAATTTTATCACCTTCGATACTCTTCACTGTATTGTGAAATATTGCTGCCTGACTATGCATAAAATATAACCACAATTCTGAGCTATCTTCTTCGAAAAATTTATGTAGAACTATTGGACAGTTGTCGATGGATAGGAAATATGATTTTAAGGGAGCATATAATTTTAAAATTCGTTCAATGGCGGGCATCATAGCCAACCACCTGGTCTTACTGTAGCCTAGCAAGCGCATGTATTCCACCTCTGCATCTTCACAGAACTCTTTTAATAATTCAACCCTTACTGTATATATATAAAAGTGACTGTAAACTTTAATTATGATTCCTTCAATATCAATAGGAAGTTGATCTGCTGCTGACTGAATAGTATTATGCAATATATGTGCAGCACATCCTACACCAATAATTGGCTTCTGAATATGGTTCTTAAGTTTACTATATACATTATTTGTACCATTTCTAAGTAGACACCAAAGTTTGTATTTGCATTATCTGGGCAAACAGCTACAATTTTATTTTCTAAACGAAATTTCTGCAATATTTCTATAATTGAGTTAGCTATTATTTCCGAATTTTCACCTGGAAGAGATACAAAATCTAAAAGTTTAATTTGTACACCTTGTTTGTAATCAAAAAAAACGAATTAATGACGGAAATAATTTAGTTTCTTTATGATTTGACGCATCTGTAAATATTGTAATGAAATCAATATTTTCCAAAGTTTTCATAAGTTCCTGAATTGTACAATTGTACAAATACATTTTTTATAATCGCTTCGGTTTTTGTGCGAACGCAAGTAAATTTTGGCTCGAATAATGTACGAATCAGCTTAGACGTACAGTCCATTGATCGGAATGTTTGATTATGCATTATATTGTGATATGCAAAAACTGCTTCGGCGCTAGCTAATTCCTTTTCTTTCGAACCAAATTCAACTTTTCGAAAATAAAAATTTAATTTGTTTGAAGAAGCTGAGGCTAATAATGCTCGTTTATGTTTATCCGACGAAACATGTCTGGTTATATCATTTTTACCACCCGAGCCAATCGAGAAGTCACTGTTACATATATCACAATGAACACTATTTTCAATTTTGCTTTTTTTTATAAAAGAAAATTCCTTTTTCAACTCGTCAGTAAATGTACATTGGCGTTTCTTGGACATAATTCTCTGGAATTTGAGATTATTTTTTTTATTTAAAATTTATATTAGAGGTAATATACATATTAAAAATTAATGAAAATATAAATACAAAGCTTTTTGTGGACACAATTATAAAAAAAACTTTAAACTTTTCACTTTTGTTTTGTACACTTCAACTTTTTAAACTGAAATAGCAATTATAGAAATAGATTTTTTTTTTTTTAAATACTTAAGCAATGTGATTTCGCTAAAAATTCATGACATACTTTAATTGCAACAGTTGAATTTTGAATTTAAATAATTGTTACCAGTTGAACCAAAGCTGTGTTATTTAATTAAAAAAGTTACTTTACAAATAGATAGCAATAATAAGGTAAGATGTACAATACGGGACACTTTACGGGACAATTTTCAATGCAGGACATACGATTTAAATCCGGGAAAGTCCCGCATAATCCGGGACGTATGGTCACTTTAGTATAGGTTCAATATCAATAGTTCCAAACTTTAGCTGCAACTTAATAAAAAATATACAAAATAGATTAAATAAATAATCTAGCCCATAAAAACAAAGTATTTACTAAAACTCTTTCTTTCCTTATGCATATGAGTTTTGAATCTCTCCGTGACTGTGCGGAACTTTGCGTGACTATTTTAAAATTAATCTTTGGTCACAACAAGTCTATGGACTAAGTTTCAGACTGATTGGATGAGGGGAAATGTTGCTTAAGTCACTCCGTGCGTGTGCGTGACTATGCGTGACTGTGTGTAACTATCTTAAAATTAAACTTTGGCCACAACCAGTCTATGGAAAAAGTTTCAGGTCGATCGGATGAGGGGAAGGGAGGTTTTAATCTCTCCGTGACTATGCGTGACTGTGCGTGACTATGTCAAAGTTAATCTTTTTTCACAGCAAGTCTATAGACAAAGTTTCAGATTGATCTGTTAGGGGAAATCGGTTTTAAATCACTCCATGACCGTGCGTGACCATGCGAGACTGTGCGTGACTATGTCAAAGTTAATCTTTTTTCACAGCAAGTCTATAGACAAAGTTTCAGATTGATCTGTTAAGGGGAAATCGGTTTTAAATCACTCCATGACCGTGCGTGACCATGCGTGACTGTGCGTGACTATGTCAAAGTTAATCTTTTTTTACAGCAAGTATATCTACCAAGTTTGAGATCGATCGGATAAGGGAAAATGGGTTTTAAATCTGTCCGTGACTGCGTGACTGTGCTTGACTACCCCAAAATTTAATCACAACAAGACTATGGGCTTAGATCAATTGTATGATGGGGAATGGGGTTGCCCCATGGCAATCAGACAGACAGATAGGCAGACAGAGAGTACGAGTTAAAAGGCCATAAGCACCGACACCTATACGATCTTTTGTGCAGTCCTTAGGTTAACCTTAAACCTAAACCTGGTTTTTAAGGTAGCTATTTAACCAGTACTTATAGTATAAGCAACCAAATGTCCCCTCATTCGTTATTGACTCCCGAGATAATTGATGGCTCCTAAAATAATCCCACTAGTACCCTAAGTTCGCAATTGTGATTGTTTTCCGGATAGTGAAACGAATCTTTTGGCCAGCTTTTGTCCAACTATAGTGTATCAGTGGTTTTTAAATTCCGTTTAATTGTAGTTCTTTAATTTTTCCTCAATTTTTCCCCACAATTGAATATAAAAACTTTTAATTCAAAAATAAAACTATTTTAACTAATTTGTGTAGTTTATTTGCTTTTAAACTGCGTCAGTCAGTCAACCTGTCAAAGAGTACCGATTAAGAGAATTTATACCCATATGAACAAAATAATCATGATTTTTATGAAATCGTAATCTACAAAAATGTTCTCCCTCTCAATTTCTAATAACAGCGCAAAAAATCCCTCGGTCTTACTGATAACGACACCTATTCTCAATAAAATGTTTGTTTTCCCAGCAATATTCATTTTATTTGAAGTCTTTTGTAAAAATAATTAAAGCAATTCTCTATTAAATAATCAAATTTCATATAATAAAAAACCAACAGAACTTTTATAGGAATAAATAATAATTCAGTTGCCTAGAGTTAATATTAGATACTTTTAGTTGGGCTACGTTTCGAAGTGTTTTATTGATAAGATATAAAACAATTAAATATTAAACGGAGATATCAAAAACGTGTTGTATTCGGCAGAGTCGAATTGAAGCTGCCCTCGGCCATATTATTTTTTTTTACTGAACCTACTAACTGATTCATATTAATTCATTTATTCAAAAAAAAGTTCAGAAAGGTATACAAAATGAAGCTGTTATTGTTGTTGACCGATCTCTATGTATGTAATGAGAATCAATATATTTATTGATACATTCCTATCGCATTCAAACAAATTCTGACTAGACCGACAAGCCGACATCATAAGTAAGATTAGAATTAAATAATACCTTAAAGTAACCACACTGAAAATGTTAAGATAGTACAAATGAATTGACGAATGAATGTACTCACCTACTTATGATGAGGGTTATTCAAAAAAAAAAAAAAATAAATAAATAAATAAAAAAAAAAAAACAAAAAGAGGGGACAGACTGAACAGGTTGAGCAATATAGTCTGCCAAAATACGAAATTCATAGCGTTTTGACAAACTGAACGGTTAACAACATATAACGGTTAATTTATGGTAAAATAAATAAACTCATTGAGAACTGCAAACGTTAGTTTTAGAGTGTATAGAAAACTCACACATATTAACAAAGGAAAACTTAATTAAGATTATACAAAAACATAATATGAATACAATTGATGAAAGTGCGGAAATCTCTCAAATGATGGGAGAATATATTAATGGGCAATCCACATCTATAACAACTAAAATAACTAACAGTACTACTTCCAGTACCAACAATTCAACATCTACAACTAACGGTACAACAACAACAAATGGTTCTCCTTCCTCACCCGTAAATGGTGATGCAAATGGAGTAAATACTTCTTCATGCGATGATTATTTAGAGGATTTAAAAATCATTGGTCATCTCAAGAATATTGAGAAACTTAATGAAAAACGTCGCATCTTCCTAACGAATACCTTAACTTCCGAATATACGAGTGATGAGAAATCTGAAACTAAGACAAAGAAATCATCAGAAAACGGTGACAATGTTGAGTTCTCATTCAACGAAAAAAGAACATTGGCGCGAGAACAAAAATTTGATAATACAGACGATGTGGAAGTATCAATTTCACAAAAATATGCCACACTTCCACTGAAGACACCACGATCTCCAATCTCGCCACCACCTAAACCTCCCATGTTAAGTCGTACTCGTAGTATGGGTGTAGGTGATAGTATTTCGCCAACACCAACGCCCAAAAGTGCACAATCCCTTTCGCCCACTTCAGCATATACCACAAATATACAAATCCAACCAACAGAAAGTACAATTGTGACCACAACACGATTGGCCGAACCCATTAAGGTGACATGTGTTCAACTGGACAGGGTTGATAATGATAAAAGAAATTCTGCAGAGCTCACTGAAGATAATACGGTGACATTAAGATCGAAAGACAAGGAAAATATGAATGAAAAACCGGAATCAGCGGTCGTTGCTAAAGAAATTTCAGAAAAACATTATGAGCGTTTAATTGAGGAACTAAAGTGTCCGGGTTGTGCTTATCCCATGAAGTCACCGGTATACTTATGCAAGACTGGTCATAGTGTTTGCGAGCAGTGCACTCGGATTCTAATGCTGTGTCCACTTTGTAAGGTAAGTGCGTATAAAATTGTTGATTATATTTAAAGCTATAGGGGGTGGCCATTGTTAATCCAAATCCAAACTAAGTTGGATTGTAGGAAAACGATAGGCATAATGGCGAAAGTTGCTGTCACACGCTCAGCAATTTTCATTAGTATCTCATGTGGATGCAAATTGGAGTCAATAATGCAACACTGTAGGCTGAAAGGTTTATACCAACTCTATCAATTAACAAAGGCGACCTTAGAGTACAAATGATATATCTAGCTGGACTTGTTATCCCAGAGGCCATTAATTTAAACTAGGAGATTCCAGCACTCGAAATTCGAGTGAAAATTGTGGGAAATTTTATTTTTTCGTTTAATAAAGACCCTAAAGGTATGCTTCACAATTCAACTCATTTTAAATGAAGAAAACAAACTCAACACATTAACACAAACACATTAAAAAATTTAATAAGCACACATTGTATAATATTATATATGTGTTAGTAGCAACTTTAAATGATCATAACTCCAAAAAAATATCCCAGACGATGAAAATCTCTAAATCTGGGTAACAGATAAAAAGAAATACCTTTCAAAAGATAAATTTTTTGTCAAAAACGGGGTAAAACTGTGAAACTTACATCGTTCACAAGAAATCGCCTTGCCTATTAATATTATAGATTTAGACATATTTTGCGGACACAGATTGGGTACATTAAGAGAATGAAATGAAATATGTCGACTGGTGGGATTCTTTGGCTTTATTAAAAGTCTAAGCTTGCAAGAAAAGATCCCAAGGGCCTTCTTCATTGGAGTCTTCCTCCTATGTGTACTGATCGATTTGTATAACATGCGAATTATTTTTCCCTCGAACACTGCCAAGACATTATTCCAAAGTTTCAAGAAAATTAAACATAATAGAATTGGTTAAGCTTGACAAAAGGATTGCCACCACTTCTAATTTGGGGTCTACTTAGCCCATTAGAAGTATTTAAATTGGCATAAGTTCTCTTGACTTTCACAACTTCTTCTAAATTATAGAGACTTTGTACTTGTCGAATAAAAAAACTTCGTCTAACCCTCGTATTTACAAAAGCCGAGCTAAACTCATAAGTATATTCTTGTCAAAAGTATCGTCGCTCCTGGCAGTTTTTCATACTTTTCAATATTGAAGTATGCCAAAGTCTAGTGTTTCTCCCCTTGAACCCTTTGCGAGCTATTTAAGTGTTTGGGGAATAAATTTTGTGCTTCAAAACTTTTTTGATTTCTCAACATCATTTTTCTTGACCGATTCTCAAAGCTTAGATAATGCCTCTAATGCCAAAAATATTTGACCCAGACTCATCTTTTATTATACCGATAGACTCAGCGATGTGCGTCCGTCAGTCTGTCCATTCGTTCGTCCGTCTTGTAAATCTTTTAATCAAACTACAGGCCGCACTTATGAATATATTTTGATGAAATTTAGTACATAATCAGTGCTTGTTCAGGCCCATACACACACCCCCTATCAGACCTACTAAAATGATCGCAAGATCCAGATTATAATTTATATATATATCAATAAAATTTGGCGTATGTGTGTCTATTATACCCACTAATCAGTAATCCAAAACTAAACCCTGTAGGACCATTTTTTTCAAAATTTGGTGTATATATGTATGTTTTTAAGAAAATTAAGTGTCTTTACCAAATATGGTCATGATAGGTCCATATAGAGATATGGATATGAACTTTTTCATATCTGCACGCCACAAGAATACAAGACCCTCTCTCGAAAAGCATGATATAAGGTTTTTATTTATTTATTTATTTATTTATTTATTTATTTATATTAATTACAATACAAAGTAAATTTGTATTATAATTTGGGTCCAGGGATAAGCCGGGTGACAATGACCATTTGGCTGGTTTTTGCAGCGACAGACCAAAGCCTCTGGTGGGAATCGAACCCACGACCCCCGCATGATGGGCGAGCACGCTATATACTCACCTACCGGGGCGCTTTATAAGGTATGTTCGGTCTAAACTGACTATAATTTTCATACTTGTTTTTTTTTCGTAGAATTTTCTTTTCTGTAGCTTTACCGCAGTAACTAATAACTAAAATTATTTTTTTTTTGTTTATCTTGGACTTTCTCTTAATAAATATTTGGAAAAAATCCCCAGTGTAAGAACATGCACTTATATTAATGACGCAAATCATTATCATTAAAAAAAAACCTTAAACGACGCAACTTCGAACCCACTCAAATCGGGGCTTTGGTATAGTTCTCAAACTAGTACTTTTCAATTAATTTACTTCAATATTTCCATATCTTATATTTTTCCATTTTTGATAGGTGGTCGATCGTATCATATATTAAATGATAAATTCCATTCGATATTTCAAAAAACTACTTGTATAACCAAAATTAAACCAGTAAATCCTAGTTATAATTGACGTCAATAAATCATTTTTCGAAGTCAAACTTTAGAAAAAAAAAAGAATAAAATAAACCTGGAAATGACGTCATGACAGAAAATGATCTTGATCATGATTGTATGAATGAAGTAACTACTAATAAGTCGGAATGTGTTAACAGACAACAATTAAGTTGTTTACCCGAAAAGAAATTCTGTTATAAGTATAAAAATTTTTGAATGTTTGAATTATCTAAATGTGATATTTATCAAATAAATACTATTTATACTTGTATGTACTCTAATGAGTGTGTACGAGTGAGTGACTATATTGGTTATCGTGTTCAATGATAAGACTGTTTCGCTAGGAGGTAGTTAGTGATTAAAATTTTTAATTTTAAATTAGATAATGTAAACATATGAAAAATGTGTAACATTTTGTTTATCGATATTTTATGTAATTTTAGGAGGCTTTTACCAATATTCGATCTCTGACGGTTGAGGCCTTATGCTCGAAGGCACATTTCAAATGTCAGAATGCTTCTGGAGGCTGTCCCGTCCGTTTGCAGATTGATCTGTTGACCTGGCATGAAAAACAATGCATTTATAAACCCATGAAATGTTTTATGGGTCGTGTTTGGGGCGAATGTGAATGGAATGGTCGAGAGGCCTTTTGGAAAGATCACTTGGAAGCGGAACATTCGAATAAATGCTTCTCTAGCGATAGTGCTGATCTCATATGGAATATGGGTGTTAAACAAAAACCTTTAACTGGCTATTATGTTTTTGAAGTGTTCAATGAAATGTTTAATTTCTATGAGGTGTACGATAAGGAAAGGATACTCTTTACGATGACTTGTACGTCTACACAAAAGGAGAAGAAAAATCAATTTGCATATGAAGTGACATTGATAAATGAGGACAATGATGCCTTGGCTACAACCCAAAAGTTGCCAGTACATAGTGAATATGATAAAGATATTTTGGCAGAAGGAACTTGTGTGGCTTTTCTTTTGAGCGATTTGGCAAAGTTCTTAGATGAAGACAGAGTAAGTTGGAATATAATTTTGAATAGCACAATTCTTAATCATTTAATCATCATTTTCCTTTTCAGTTACTACACTATCGCGTTCGCATTGTGGAAGTAAAATCTCCGCGAAGATCGCGGGCTTTACGCACAGGTAGTCCCAATAATGCTAACATACCTATAAATTTCCAACAGACCCAAATTCAAGGTGTCAATTTGAAAAATGTGCCCACAGATATTATAGTTACCAGACGTTTGGAGGATGTACCATTTGCCGATAATGATTCCACCCTGGCCAGCACGATAGGATGTTCGACATCCGATGATGAAATGGATAAAATCAAACGTGGATACAATGAATCGCTGGAAGCAAAGAAAAAACGTGATAGTGGCTCGGATACTGATCCTGAATTTGAAGCTTTTATTGCCAAAAAATGTGGTACACCACAATTAAATTTCAATCGTAAATATCTTAAGCCAACCGTCACATCAAGTGATGGTTCTTCGAGTGAAGAGCGTCTAATGTCTGCGAGAAATCCGAACGCCGATAAAATTTCTTTAACTAGTGTCAGTTATAAGAAGCGCATGTCAAATACGTTACGTAAGAGTTTTCGCAATTTTAAAGCTGATATTAGTGAAATGAAACCATTTGGTAAGAAGAATTCACCGGAAAAGAAATAATTGGGTGAATTAACTCACTAGTTGTTGTTGTTATATGTACATATATTTATTTTAAGACTAAATTTCGTATATTTATCTGTATGTATTCCTATGATTATTTAAATAAAAGCAATAGATTTGCCAATTATTTTTCGTTAAAACAAAACATCTAAAATATATCACCAAATCAAAAAACTATTCATTTAAAGAATCCGTTCTATCCGGCCGATTTCCTTCATTTTTTTTTAATGAAAGGTATTTAGACCCAGATATGTCATCAATCATTGAAATTTACTCAACTCCCACCTTACTCAAGTTATACTCAAACGCGATTCTTCCCTGTACATTTCTTATGGGACACATTCACTCAAGCAATTCGAATACTCATAGCTCCTCTTCTAGTGAATGGACCTTGATCGTTTCACTCTCAGAACACTCAGTGGATCAAGCTCTTTCATTTGATCTATTAACAGCTTAAGTTCGTTGAGCTTGAGGAAAGTTATGCGTGCACATCAACTTTACATTCAATTTTTTCAAGATTTTTTTCAACATTTTCCTTCACTCAAACTTCTATAACTAGAATTCTAATTAACGTAGGCTGTTGACACAAGTCTAAGAACACTCAGTGGATCAAGCTCTTAACATACCTTTAGGCTCATTTAAATATTCATAATTTTTTTATATATATATATAGATTAAAAAACATTGGAAGACAAAAATTAAATGAAAAAATAATATTTCATAGAATTTGCTCTCGAATTTCGAGTGCAATTTTGTTTTAAAATAGGCTAAGTTTATAACAGTATCAATTAACCAATAATTATCATTGCTCCTTAAAATATACTACAATATGTGAAATAGAACAAAAAATAAATTATCAGTCGAATTCAACCATGAAGCAAATTGAATCTTTCAAGTAAAATCTTATTGATTTTACTATGGTATATTTTTTACTAAGCGCCTGGGGCCTAATCGCCGCAAACGATATTGAGTGAAATTAATCGAAATTCTATATTTTGGTTCATTATTTAAAGAAGACGGGCAAATGTTAAACCTCATTTCACTTTTACTATTAACTAGGGTCCAAATTTCGTTAATTGTGATTAAGGAGGGGGCTAAGGTTTTAAAACCTTTTTTTGCAATTCTCTCTTTCAAGTAAATTGGAGCAAAACTTAAGACGATACAGCGTTTCCAGCGACCGGCCTCATACGGTATATCGTATATAAATTAGTTTTTAAAAAACTTTAAATCGATTTTCTCGTAAATAAATGTTCGAAGCCCGTGAACATCATAACTCAAAATCTACTTGACCGATTCTTTTGAAATTTTACAAACTATATCTACACATAAATCGTCAGGTAACCACGAAGATTTTTTTTCCCATTTTCTTCCCCATTTTTTATCCTCAAATTCCTCAAACTCTTCAGCTTTTAAACGCATTTCGATTTTTTTATTGCACATGATCCGGTAACGAGTTGTGGCGTTCACCGCAAAACAACAACGCCTCCGGAGATTCGCTGTAACGGACTTATTTATTAAAATATTTAATTGAAAATTTTTTGAAGATTCTACAAATGTTATGCTATAACCTGTATATTAAATAAATAATCCAACATTATTTATATCTTCAAAAAAGAATTATGCAAATACGACTTTTTAACCTTTAAAACCTTACCAAACTTAAGTAAAACTATTCTTAGTATTTAATTTCGATCGAAAAATATCGATTACGAAACGACGGTTAGACCCCTGTTACCTTATTTCCTTGAAAATAGAGAAACTATTAAATGGTCAATAATCTAGGAAGTAAACACAATTTTCTTTGAGCTTGGTAGCGTTTACTTAAGTATAAATAGTTTTTATAAATATATTTTTTTAAATGTTATTAATTTTTATTAATGAAACTTAAAAAAAAATTATTTGAAACTCATTTTTCATAGCATCTCACTTTCGGACATATATCACATTTCACAAATCTGGTAACATTGTTTAGTGTCACTAAATACAGCTCTGTAACTAAAAGCTCAACAGCTGATATAAGCAATCAAATTTTTACATTTGTTTACAAATCATTTACAATTCAAACAAATAAATTACCGTAAACAACTAAAATATAATTTCTCAAGTACGTAACAATGGGAGTAACTGTTCTACAACCTTATCAAATACCTGATGGCAAAACTGGAGCTCAAGCTATAGATTTTTTATCAAAGAGACTGTTGGCCCTGGGAGCTGTACATACCGGACAATTCTTGGTGGATTGTGAAACCTATATTTCAGCACCTCAGCATGGTCCCTCAAAAGCTGTACACGTATTGCATGATTCAGAATATGCTGTAACAACATTTTCCGTCTTGGATACGGGAACGGGTAAACAAATACCATTGGTTGCCGACAACTTATTCGATTTGCTTATGTTGAAAATGACCTCGGTTTATACATCCAAAAAGCAAACAAAAATCGAATCAAAAGGAGCCAGATTTGAATATGGCGACTTCCTTATTAAATTAGGTTCGGTGACAATGATGGAAAACTTTAAAGGCATATTAATTGAGATTGAATATCGACCTTGTGTCGTGCTATTCTATTGTTGGGAAATGATACGAGAAGTTTTACAAAGTTTTCTAGGTGTGGCGGTGGCCAAAGAGTATCCCAGCTACTTTACTCCACAACCCGTAGTCAATGCTATGGGTCAACAACAGTTGCATGCCAAACAGAACGACATTTATGAACCCATCGATACTATCAATCAATATTTGGAACATTTTACAAATTATCGTAAGCAGAATTTAATGCCCCAATCACAGATACAACAACAACCAAATATGTCTATAAATACGGGAATGCGAGTTGGATAGAAAGTGTTTAGAGCTTGTGACTAATTAAAGTATTTTTAAATAAACAATTTTCATAAAAATATACAAAATAAGACGATCAATTTTCAAAATGAAATAGAAACGTTACTTTGGTAATTTTTGATTGAAATAGGAAAGAAGTATAATAGAAGTTAAAAACTGCTTACCATTTTAATCCAGTACCTGCTGAATGGCGGTTTTTATACAAAATATTTCAAAATACTTGCGACGACACACTTCCTATTCTAAAGTCAATAAAATTGTCTATAAAGTTCTACCAGATACATGAACGTAGCATTTTCACTTTTATAACAACCAGAAAACTTAGACCACGACATTTATTTTACCGGAAGACATTTTAATGTATGGGACAATATGTATGGTGACGACCCGACGGAAACACCAAACAGTACAAGAAATGGCCAAACGAAATTACATACTATTTACACGAACAAAAATACCAAGTACGACGTCATTTTGTGCTGAATTGCCTTAAACATTAGCTAGCAATATTATATGAAACACTTTTATACTTTCAATAGATTTATGAAGCAATATTTTTTTAGATTTGATTGATTTGAATATTTATATATCTTTAAATTATTTTAATATCAAATTTTATTAAGATCACAATACTATGTGTAATATTTTTTTAACATGACAAACGAAAGCTCCCAAATAGCAAATGCAATTCAAGCTTTGAGAATTTTAACTTTATATTAATAGATGTTGCTTTCACATCATATTTTACACTTTATTTAACATATTTACAGAAATATTGAACTTAATTCGAATTTTTTAAATTAATAAATTTTGTTTGCCACTATCTACCAGATCGTTAGCAAGTTTTTTAGTTAAATGTTACCACTTGCGTAGAGTTGCCATATGTGAATAACGCAAATGCGGATGTAAGTAAATTTGTAAGACAAGTTAAAATTGACGTTAATAAACTAAGAATTTTTTTTTATTAGAGTAATTGAATGATAAAACGTTTTGAGATAAACTTTAGCCTAACAAGTATTTTAAATATTAATGAAACGTTATTGACGATATTATGAAAATTCTGATTAGAGTATTCATAAATTTTCCAAATATGCCCATTAATACGGGAATGAGAGTTGGATAATAAGAATGTGCTCAGAACTTGTGTATAATTAAAGTATTTTTAAGTGAACAATAATAAAAAAAAAATATGGGGTCAGACAATCAATTTGCAAAACGCAATTGTGATGTAACTTCAGTAATATTTAATTGACTTTAATAAGAAAAAATTATAAAAAGAGTTATAAACTGCTTACCTTCTTACACCAACTCCTGTTGGATGGTGAAGTTCATATACGAAATATTTCAAAACACTCGCGACGACACAATTACTATTCTAAATTCAATAACCATTCCTATCAAGTTCCTAAAAGATACAAAAACAAAGCACTTTCAACACGACACTTACCCGAAAAACTTAAACCACGACCTTTACCGACATTACATTTTATTCGCCGAACTTTTATGGTGTCGGACCGACGAAAATACCAAACAATTCAAGAAATGGTCAAACGAAACTACATATTATTTTTTGCAACTTAATATACTAAAGCGCTGACCAAAAAGTGCAAGTACGAGTGTATGTGAGAAGGTTGATGGTTCGAAACCTCACGGCCGCCCTAAGTAGAAAAAAATTTTCATATAGAAACAATCTATTCAATTAAAACATAACAATTATCACAATGTTCAATAAATCGCTGATGAAGGCTGAAATGCCAGAAACCGGTCCGATTAAGAATACAGTGCAGTTATGAATTTTTGAAATATATGCTTTCTTCTTCTTTACCACGCACCATTTAAACAAAATTTTAATGATTACCAATTTTATTTTTTAACCGGATCGACTAAGAATTTTGTTCAATCATACTTAATGAATGATAAAACGTTTTGTGATAAATTTTATATTAACAAGTATTATAAATGTTAACGAATCGTAATTGACAATATAGAACTATTAAAATTCTGAATATTATATATATATTTTTTTTAATTTAAATGTGCAGATTTAATAATAAAACATCATTACGGTTATTTTTTTTTTTAATTATGTTTATTTTTTCGAATATAATATAAATTGTTAAATTTTAAGTTTTTTAAACTTACATTTCTGTCTTATGAGTTTGTTTTTGCTTTGTTAATAGGAGCTACAAATAGTTAAACGCGAAAAGTTATTTTGAAAGTTAAAAAAAATAAAATTTAAAGAAAATATTAGAAAAAAAATCGTAATATTTTTAGTTTATTTCGTATTTGTTTTACAATTTTCAAATTATAGTTTTTTTGTGTAGAATAAAATTTAATCGAATTTTCCAATATTTTTTTTTTTTTTCAAAGATTGAGTCCCGGCTCTCACTATGAAATTTTTCTTTTGAAACTGTTTTTAATTCTCTTTTAAACTGTCATCCGTGTCTATACATTTTTTAATGAAATTCAAGATTTTGTCATGTTTACTTCAACATTATTTTTCTTGTTTGACATTTCCTGAAGAAAATTTTTATTTTTCTAATTTAAATTGCTTTTTGTTGATTGATTTTGTTTTTTCTTTTTAACTTTTTATTTTTAAGATTTGTTTAATTCAAATTAATGGCAATTTATTTCAATTTATTATCTCTTTTAACGCAAATAAATATTTGATGTCACAACCGCGAACGAAAATAAATGTTAAAGAAAACGTAAAATAATTTCACTTCTACAATTACGAATTAAAAACACAAGAGAATTTCCGAGTACATTAAAGTATGTACCCATGCCATTCTTCTCTCCCCTCTCACTTATAAACTCAGACTTTCAGAAAGTAAAATTTCATAGTGTAAACCGGGACTGGCATAAAAGTTTAAATTGTTTTAAGCACTATTTTCTAAAAAAAAAAAAATCATACTCATGCCTCACATAAAATTCAAGAAAAAGACGAAAAATAAAGAAAATAAAATTAAAATCAGCGAAAAATACGAAAAATGTATGGATGTATTGTATTTTTTCTTTAATATATAAAAAGGAGGACTTAAAATTACATTCACAATTGCTCAAAACATATTACAAAATATTATAAAGAGAAAGGGGTTTTTTTTAAATTTAGATTTTAACATAAAATTTTTAAAAGAAAATTTCTATTTTAAATGAATTTTGATTTAAGTGATGATTTTTTTAATGAATATTTTATGGTGTTTAAATGAATAAGTGTGTTGTTTTTTATTTATAAATATTTTAAACTTTTTGATGCAGCAAAGTGAAGAAAATGGAACAAATTAAAAAATTTAAACATTTTTAAGAGGTTTTAAAATAAACCACCGACAGATACTAAAAGAATAGTTTAATGCAACAATCATTAATGAAATTTATTTTGTTAAATGAATAGTTATATTTAATTAAAGTTTATTTAGTAGTGTTGCCAAGTGTGCTTTAAATGTTTTTTTTTTATGATGTTTATTCGTTTGTTTGTTGCAGCTGTTGCATACAAAAAGAAAAAAAAAAATAAAACATTTAAGAGATCAAATTTTTAATGATTGTGTTGTTTGTTATTTGTATATTTAAGGAATAATAAGTTTTTCTTTTTTCAAATTGGCCTTCTTTTGTTGAAGTCTAGCGTATATAAAATTTCCAATATATTTGGGATTTTTTTTTCAAAATAGTTTTGGTTGTTTGTTTTCTTTTTTTTTTTTTTGTGGTTGTTTCAAAGTGAATCCATTATTCGAAATTGTCGTTTATTTCAGTTTTGTTGTAATATTTATAAGTAAAAATATTATTTTCCGTAGTGGTCATAAACATGTGGATGATGTGTTGGGTTGGTTGTTGTTTTCTTGTTGTGGTTAAAAATGCTTCATTATAAATTTGTTGTTGTTGTTTTTGCTGACTGTTACATATAATAAATTCAACTTGAAATTTAGTCACGAATTGGAATAGTTTGAGGCTTAACATGGCCACCATCACCCTCCGAAACAAAACGTTTGCGTCCTCTGTAACGAGAGATAAAGAAGTAAATACATTAATTTTATTGTTTACATCATATAAAGGTAAGCTTTAAAGTTCCTAGGTTTGTTATACCAACTAAGTTGGCACCCAAAAAAAAAAAAAATTATATTTCTAGGTTTTGGAGTATAACAATTAAAATAGAAATGTAAAATATAATTGTTTTCAATAATTTACCAGCCAAAAATTTTTTGATTTATACAACAGTCGTATTCATAAAAAAAATCTTAAATCAGGTTTCAATACAAATTAGTCAAAAAACATTTTAAGCCTAAAAAAGGTTTGTTAAAAATTCGTATTCATAATCAGTATTTTAAGTTATAAACGATTTAACGTTTTATTAAACTCTAGGTGGCAACACTATATTTTTTATATGTCATTGGAGTCGTAATGATGCAAAACCATGGTTAATAATTCACACGGTATTCGTATCTACAATTATTTTTTTCGGCGTTTTTGTGAAAAGTATGGTTTTTATAGAGAAAAAAAAATTAATGATAAACTTTTTTATTAACTAAATAAAGAAAAACGGTCAAAACAAAATGTTAGGTGGAAACGTAATTTAGATGCTTTTCTTACAATTAAAAAAGTATTCAAATAACCAACTTTGTTTAATTTATTTTGATTGTTACATATCACTAGAGTTCATTTTGTACAATATTACTTCGAATTAAATTAAGCTATAATTAATTGCGTTTATTAATTATTAATATGAAATGACATATGAAACACGATTAAAAATATTTTCGTGTAAAATTTCTCTGTATAAAATTTTTTATATAAAAATGGTTCTTACCAATTCTTTTGATCAAATATATAATGTCCATTATTTATTATTGACAATTTTTCGCTACAATGTTCAATATATAAATAAAAAAAAAAGCAAAAAAGTCATGTAAAAACAACGGTCGAACCAATTTTAAAATTCTTTTATTTACACAAGGTTTTAAATAGGTATTTTAAGATTTTATGAATACAATTTTTTCGATCTTTGCTTAGAATACGGCTGTAAGATTTTAATTTCACAGATGGTAAACTACCCTACAAGAAATGAATGACTGAAACTAACACATAAACAATTTTTGTACCAACACACTTGCAGTTTTTTTCTATTTAAAAACATATGACTGTCATTGTTGCTGTTGTAGAGTTGTTTTTGTTAAGGTTTAGGAAAGGTAAGTAATTAAATTAAAAGTTCAAGTTAATTTTTGTTGTTTCTTTAGGATTCTTCAAAATATGTCAGTGAATTCGTTAGTGCCATTCTCAATTGTGGTGGCACGTCCCTCCATTATACCCTTCCACAATTTATTTTTTGCTCGCTTGTGGCCTATTCCTGTTGGATCGTTAACTTAAAGATATTGCTGTAGAATCTTCACAAACTTTCAATCTAGAACTTTTATACCTCTTAGGAAACGCATTTGTGTAAAGAATTATATTGTGCGACAATATGTTATATCCTGGATTTCGATTGTGAATGCTGTACCAGAAAATAATATGGTTATCTATTTGATATTATTGATGGACTTTTTATGATGGAAGATAATACACAAGAAATATAATTGTGTGAAACAACGCTGACACAGTTTATTAAATCTATTCGTAATGATTCCAGTTAAGTGCGCATGGAAGACACTATAAATATATTGTTAATACATGCGCAATCATCAAATGAACTTATTAAGGTAATGTACTGACATTTTATTAAAAATTGTAGCTAGAAACAAAGTAAATCTTCCTTGCAGCATTTTACACTAATTCTTATATCTATCTTTCAGCCTGTTGCCATAACATGGATATGGGAGTTTGTTTTAATATTTGAATGTTTTAATTTATGCCATTCTGGAATATAGTGTCTGCAATATGATGTTGATAATATGAAATGAAATTAGTTTCTTCAAAAGAACAAAGATCTCAGAATATTGAACAAATTGATTTATGGAGGTATTATCACAGTATCTCACACACCGTTCTGTACAAACAAAGGTAGCAGTATTTGAATGGATACATCATTTACTCATCAATTTTCCAAATGAATTGTATCAGGTTTGGCCGAAATTGTTAATTCACAACACTCAAAAGGTAAGCTTTAATATAAATTGTTGATGTAAGTGTTATAATAAATTGTTTTCTTTAAGAAACTACTGATTGCACTAAGGCCCATTACCGGAAATTTCTATTGAGTTTAGGGATGTTTCGAGTGAAAAGTCAGCAAAGTTGTTTAAATATCTGTTTTAAGTTAAGCCCATTGTCCTGTTTCAACATTGTCTCAAAGTTATCACCACGTTTCGGAATTAGTGATATTGTTGTGTTTTTAATATTTAATGTTTATTTTTAATTTTTAATTTGATTTTTAACACAATAAATAAATAAATAAAAAATAATAAGTCGTGTTTCATTATAATCAAGCGTGACCGGTCAATGATGATGTATATATCCATCAAATGTGATCGGTCAACGATGATATATATATCTATCATCGTTGACTACTAAACAGCGGTAGAGTGAGCAGTGCAGATATATATTATATGGTTTACATACTTTCATAGGTTAGAGTAAGATGCAAAATCACATGTACACAAAAGTTTCGGTCAGTTTTGGCATATTTGCCTTAATAAAATGATAGAAACTTTGTTCTACGCGATGACCGACACTTTAGTCAGTAGTGACGGTCATATCACCGGTCAAATGACCGTCACTGTTCTTGTAGGGTATTTTTATGTAAAAATACAACTCTGAAAATACCCAGCAAAAAAATTAAGTCATTCTAAAACTGAATGTGGTTATAAATAATACAAAAATGTTAATATATATTTTCGAAAAAACTGGTATTGGGTCAATTAAATTTTATATTGGTAAAATAAAAGAAAAATGTAAGAGAGGGCAGTACAATAAATCGATTAATTTTTATTTTTTTTTAAACTGTCTACTCCCTGCTTCAAGTGTAAGAGTTTTAAGGTTAGGATTTATCGAAATATTCTGAATTCATATTCGGATTCAGCTCTTCCAAATAACTTTGGAAATTATTTTGCGGGTCTGTTATTAATGCTATGTGTTCTTTTAAATAAACGTATAATAAACTATTTAAATGAATTTCTATAGTTGCGCGCAGTAGGTTTATGGAAAAATATGGATGTTGACAAATTAATGGAAATGGTTTTCTTGAAATTGATTTTTCTGTAGCTGTAACAACAGCTTGTTAAAAGACGACCGGTTCTCTCAAGTTCTATTTTTAAGCTAAATATATTGCAAGTTTTACATTACTATAGAAAAAAGCTTTATAAAAGAAGTGCAATGCATTTTTACAACAATACAAAAAACAAAATAAAGCTTTAGTAGCTTCTTTGGGTCAATGTAGTTTAATGAACTCGTAAATATAAAAATATTTCTATAGAAAAAGGTGGTAGTAGGACAGGCTGAAACTAACAAAAGCTAAGGATTGATGCGCTACAAATGAAAGTGAAAGGAACATCTAGAAAAAAAATATATATATATATTTGAGTACAAGGTTTTTAGAAAAATTTAAAGCTCGTGAAATATAAACAAAAAATAAGAAAATTTTTTCTGGGAAAAATATCTCAAATCTGAGAATTTTCCTATAGCACAAAATTTTCCACAAATCTAGAAGGGACTTTAGTAATCATTATATATTTTTTGCAATTCAAAAAACAAAAAAAAAATATTCTTGAGATATGTGGGCTTTGAACTCAATACCACCAAATATGCTGTTTGGCCTTTTAATATAAAAAATCAATATCTATACATATCAATTTAAAGGCAACATTTTATCTTTAAAATGAGACGAAAATGAAAGTTGTATTAGAAGCTGAAAGGTTTGTTATTCGATGAATTTTATTAAAATCGAAGATGAAAAATCAGAAATTGAATTTTCTGCGCGTTTTGACATGGATTCTTCCCCTTTTCTCACTGTTTGCTAATGGTACAAAAAAAAAAAAAAAAAAAAAAATCTAGCAAAGCACTGATTTAGTATATATTTTTTAATAAAATATATAAAAAAACATTAATAAAACACTCGCTTAGAATGCCATGACAGCAAAAACGAATTTGCTAGTGCTGGATTTACAAAATTGGCAACTGGTTATGAAATTTAATATATGTTTATATAGCTCTGAAAACCTATTTGTATTTTTTTTTTTTTTGCAGATCATTGATAAATTAAGGTAAAAAATAAGATCAGGTAAAAAAATTTTTGTCTGTAGTTGGACTTGGACTTAAAGCCTTAAAAAAATAAGAAACCAGATCAGTGCTACCATTAGGGATCTTAATTAAAGATTGATTAGCAAATACTCTGCCAATGTTTCAAAATACGACCCCGGATTGCTCTTCCACCAACACATGTAGCGCCCTGAAAAGTGCGTTGCTAACGCTTTGAACGTTCATATTATTTCTATAAACAACTTTATATAAAAAAATAATAGATAATTTTACATTCTTTGAAGGTGATCAGAATTGAATTTCAAAAAAATTTAGATAAGATAATAAAAATTTTATAATTTGATAAATTAACAATTTACTTTTGTATCTTAAGAAAATTTTACAACAAAAAAAAAATATATATTTATATTTCTGAATCTGTCGAGTTTCCTACAAAAACATGGATTAGAATCGGAAAATATAACAAAACGAAGAATGTGGTAAAATCGGAGTTTTTTTTAATAGTAACAATGTCATAGAATATATATTTATTTATTGTAAATATGTTTTAAGTCTGAAGATTTATTTACTTATTTTTATTTAAAGGAAAATAACTGAAGGGGAGGAGTTTTCCATAGCATCTAAGAATTTTTCTATAAAACATGTCTTGAAATCAGATTTTCTATAAGAAAAAAAAAAAAAATAAAAAGTTAAGAGTATAACTTCATATTTGATGTCTTAAAAAAAATGGCAAATTTATTTATATTGATTCCATAAAAAAGGCAACTGGAATATATGTCACCATCGAATTGTATCGGTATCAAATTTATTAAGAGAAAATATTCTGAAAATAAGATTTTTCTGTGGGATAAAATTATGTAACATTTAGTATGAAAAATTTTACGGGTCTATTTATGCTTTGTATAACTGTGGAAACAATAGGCGGTTTAAAAAAAATCATGTGAGTCCGATCACAGAGGAGATGTGTAAACATCTAGTAATTAAAGATTTTTTATGACACTTTTTTAAAATCAAACAGAAAGCGTCATCTATGTATCACTTATAGCAATCTACTGCAGGGGCTCTGCTAATATAAAAATATTTATTATTTTTCGTTTTTTATTTTTCATTCTTCGTTTTTAATTTTTTTATTTTTCAATTTTTATTTTTTATTTTTCATCTTTCATTTTTCATTTTTTATTTTTCATTTTTCAGTTTTCGTTTTTCATTTTTTATTTTTCGTTTTTGATTTCTTATTTTTTATTTTTAATTTTATATTTTTAAACTCTTTTTTTTAACTCATACTCTCTGTCTGTCTGTTGTGGGGCAACTCCATTCCCCATCATCCAATTGATCTGAAACTTGGCCCATAGTCTTATTGTGATTATAGATTAAAAATCATCATTTCCCCTCATCCGATCGATCTGAAACTTGGGTCATACACTTGCTGTAAAAAAAAAGATTAACTTTGACTTAGTCACGTACAGTCACGCAAAGTCACGTAGTGATTAAAACCCATTTCCCCTTATCCGATCAATCTGAAACTTGGTCGATCGACTTGCTGTGAAAAAATATTAACTTTAACATAGTCACGCACAGTCACGGATAGATTAAAACCTCACTTCCCCTCATCCGATCGATTTGAAACTTTGTCCATAGACTTTTTGTGGCCAAAGATTAATTTTAAGATAGTTACACACAGTCACGTCCAGTCACGGAGTGATTTAAATCCCAATTCCCCTCATCCAATCTATCTGAAACTTGGTATATAGCCTTGTTGTGACCAAAGATTAATTTTAAAATAGTCAAGGAAAGTCACGCACAGTCACGGAGAGATTCAAAACTCATATATGTATGCATAAGGAAAGAAAGAGTTTTAATAAAAACTTTGTTTTTATGGGTTAGATTATTCATTGTTATTTTTATTTTTAATTTTTAGTTTTTAATTTTTAATTTTTAATTTTTTATTTTTAATTTTTAATTTTTAATTTTTAATTTTTAATTTTTAATTTTTAATTTTTAATTTTTAATTTTTAATTTTTAATTTTTTATTTTTTTTTTTTTTCATTTTCAAACAGGTTATTACATATCATAATTTTTTCACCAATGCAATAATAAGTCACACCGATTTTGTTTTACGCGTTACATGTTACGCTTTTTTTTTTGTGATTTTATTGTGAAATAGAAATTTACCCCCCTGCGCGTATAGATGTTGACATATCAAAATTTCCAATAACAAACCTAATTTAAGTGGAAATATAATATATGTACATACGAAAGAAACAAGATGTAAATAATTGTTAGCCGTAAACATAACACAAACTTAGACACTACCGGCCGTATTTGTAATGGAAACTTATGGAGTATCTAGCATGAGTATTATTTATAATGCACTTGCTGCTGCGTTTGCTAAACTCAGATCAACAACCTTTCAAACACTATGTTAAAACAGCTGATGTGTGTCTAATTAAGCATAACAAAATATATAAATAATTTTTAATTGCAAATATTTCTTACTTTGCGGATCTTAAAAACATTTTTTTTTTTCCCCATTCAAATTAAAGTAATTTTGTCGTAAACTTAACGCTTGTAAATATAAATTTAAAAAAATGAAGGAGTGAAATCACACAAATTGAAATGTAAACAGAGTTGATTTTCACTATCTCAGGCGGCATTACTGCAAAAATTTCAATTGCATTACAAATTTCAGAGTTGTTTTTAGAGCTATTAGATGACAACAGAAAATTGATTATAAATAAACTATGTGCTAACTAAGAATTAAGGCTAATCGGTTGATTAGTAAGAACCTCGTTGAGCGCGTCATGTAAACAGCTGTTAACTTTTCATTATGAATTCGGGGGTACATATCCATTGAATAAGCTTTGCTTATTCATAACACCGTTTAATGAACTATGTTTAACTTATGCACAAATACTACTTAATTCCTGTATAACTGCTGTTATTTTCACAATTCTCAGGAACTTTTTATATATCTTATATATAAAAATGGAGTTGTGTATGTTTGTGTGTTTGTTTGTTTGTGGTTTATAGGAGACTACACCACTGGACCGATCGTCTTGAAATTTTTACAGTAGGTAACAGCCTATCCGGAAGGAAAAATAGGCTATATTTTTTTGATTTTTCAAGTGGGCGTGGCACCTTCCATACAAAGTGAATTTTTAACATCTAGTTTTAATATATAATATCTGGAGTACTACGACAGCAAGAGTTCTGAAACTATGTACATGTACATATTTAAATAATTCGAATAGTTGCGGAAAAATGGGCGTGATCGGACCAATGGGCGTGGTACCCTCCATACAAAGAAAATATTTAATGCCATATATCTAGAGTACTGTAATAGTTAAAGTCTGGAGACTGTGTGAGTTCATAAGTTATCAACGTTAATACTTGAAAAAAAAAATGGGCGGAATCCGATCAGAGGGCGTGGAACCTCCCATACAAAGTAAATATATAATGTCATATATCTGAAGTACTGTAATAGTGAAAGCCTTGGAACTTTGTCTGATTTCATGAGTTATTAATGTGAGTAGTCCCATTAAAAAATGGGCGAGATTCAACCAGTGGGCGCGGTACCGCCCATACAAAGTAAGTATTTAATGTAACATAACTGGAGTACTATAATAGTGAAAGTCTAGCTACTTTGTTTGAGTTCATAAGTTATTAATTTGCTTTTTATTTCGTTGCGAGGGGTGTATCGAAACGCACCGGGTTACTGCTAGTTATATATAAAACATATTAAATATCCTAATGAACCAAAAATATATAAATTTTTTTCAAACATTGGAAACTTTTAATTCCAAGTTAATTTTTGAGTGTTTTTACTTTATCCCTTTTTATACCACACCACTGTGCAGAATGAATTTACGATCCCATTAAGTATATACATATGTATATTTTTGATCCTTATAAAAACTCGAGTCGATATAGCGATGTTCGTCTGTCCGCCCGTCTGTCTGTTGAAATCACGCTCATTCACAAAATAAACCATTTACCTGTGTAAAATTAGATAATATTGTTTGTCATTATTTCGAGCAGGTTGGTTTGGCATCATGGTGCCAATAAAGGTATTAAGTTCATGAAAATGTTTACTTTCCCATATATTTTGATATATATTTGTTATAAATAGTGCAATAATTCCAGATATTAAGGTAGACGCAAAACCCAGGTGGAGTGTTTCAAAGAATTTTACACTCTTGTCCTTTTTTTACTTTTTCTAATATTTAAATTAAAAATCCAGGTGATTTAAGAAGAACAAGTAAGAAAATTATAGTCGGTATAGACCGATTATACGATACCCTATACCATGCGTTTAGAAACCCTATCTCTTAGGCCCAACTAATTGGACATAGAAAATAAGCAAAAACCACATTTGAGTGGGATTTTTATTAATTTTTTTGGCATCAGATATGAAAAAGTTCATATCGGATGCTATATCTATATGGGGACTAGGTCCAAAAATGGACCGATCCTGATCATGTTTGGTAAAGTCTCTTATATTTTGCAAGAATATATACAAGGGTGAATAATCTTAAATGACTCCTTTCTGTGTCCGGCTGTTTAAAATTGTGTTGTATTAACTAATTTTTTTTTATAAATATGTTCTAAGCAGCTTATTATATTTGTTAAAATAACCCACGTATTAGTTTTTAAAAATTTTAATTTGTTAATATCGAAAAAAAGAAAACAGTACACCTAGTCTCAGTCCCGTGGCGTGTCCAAAACCGAGGTAGCAAAAGAAACCGTACTTATTATGTGTGCAAATATTAAAAATTTGTAATTGCATTAAAATGAATTTATGCACTATCACTTCAAGTCATATATACTCTTTTTTTGATTAAATTAAATAAATTTTAAGAAATTATAAAAATCATTGACTTTTGTCCGGAACAATTTCTCTCAGTCCCGTGCCTGGTGTGGTTTTCTGCTTAAAAAAAAGGTAACGGCCGTTACGTGCAATTTGTACTGTTTCTCTCGCGCTGTAGTATTGTTCTCTTCGAAGGTTCTCGAAGAAACTCTACTTCTATTTTAGTTTGCGAATTATTTTCGTCGGAGTGGTCGCAGTCAGTGTTTGTTCCGTAAAGTTATAAGTCCCGTGGAAAGTGTTATTTTTCTTTTGAATAAATTAAATAATTATTAACATACAAGTAAGCTACCGTAGTTCTTACAGAATTTAGGTCTGCTATTTATTTACAACTATGTATGTATTTTTGATAGTTTTAAGCCGAAAATACGTAATTTTTATCAGTCCCGTGGTTCACACAAAAATTATACTGTGCATATAGAAATATTAGAAATATTAAAAATATTAGAATTTGGCATCAGTACGCTCAAATTGATGGACTTAAAAAAAATCTAAAACATAATGAAACATTGATACACATGGATTTTAGTGAAAATTATTGCTTAAAATATGCAGAAGAGGCGCAAATATTTCACTTCGGAGGGTCAAGGCAACAGATAACACTGCACACATCAGTAGCCTATTCGCAAATTGCAGATAGCGTGATACCAAAATCCTTTTGCTCGCTTTCGGAATCGTTGCTGCACAATCCAGCAGCTATCTGGTGTCATCTGCATCCCATTATCGAGCTAATATCACAAAACAAAAACATTGATACATTCCATTTCGACGGTCCCAGTACCCAATATCGAAATAAAACAATGTTTTACATATTAGGAGTTCATGTTAAAATATTGTATCCTTGAATTAAAAAGTTTACATGGAATTATTTAGAGGTAGGGCATGGTAAAGGAGCTGCAGACGGCGTTGGAGCAGTATTAGGAACAGCCGACTGAATGGTAGCACAAGGCATGGACATCAGTGATTTTAAAACACTTGTGCAAGTGCTGGTCGATAATTGTTCTGGGGTAAACATTTTTCTGAGAAAATTGATTTAACTAAATCAAAGATTTTCGCTGGTACGATGAAAGTTCATCAGGTATGGATGATATGACTATAAATTTATTCTATATTATAATTCCAATAATTTTATTTAAGTATCCTCTCACCCAAATTTTAAAATGTTATCCGTAAGGTATTTAAGCTGCTTTGACTGCCCACAATCCTGCGTACACTATGAGTTAGGTAGTCTTCATTATAACAAAACTGCTTTATCAGATGAAAGTAATGTCTCAAGCGAAGGCGATTCAGATGATGACGTGTGCTTACGGAGTGTGCAACAAAAACAGCGTTTAAGATATCACAATGTGTACAGCTCTGATGACGAACTAACTCAGACAAATGCCAGTCTGATTTGAAGGACGACGAGGTCACGAAACGATTCTAATAATTTATTTTATTTTTATATCACAAAGGATATGTGATTTTCTTTATTTTTGTGTCATTAACGACATGTGATTTATTTTGCTTTATTATTATTTTTATTTTGGTCTTACCACCTATGAATTTTTGAGTTAAATATTGGTATACGATGTGTACACACGAATATGTTTATTTTGTTTTAATTAAAGCTTTAGTGTAATACCATGGAAAAGAAATGTATTCACAAACTGAAATGTATTTATTTTGAATTATTACAAATATAATATATATTCAACCATATTTATATAACTTTTAGTTTTATTATGTAAAGGTAGTGCATCTGTATCGTACTATTTCATTCCCGGGCATAAAGTTTCAGTCAAGTGCTATGCTTTTCTCAGTCCCGTGCTAATTAGATCAGTCCCGTGGAAAATAAAACTCTTAAAAAAAGCTAAAATTCAATGAACGTTTACCAATAGCATCTAAGTGATTAATATAATAAATCCCAATATTTTTTTTGGTTTTTATTTGATTATAAAGACTGTCCCCTTTTCCGCAAAGAAAAGGAGTCATTTTAGATTATTCACCCACAAACAAAATTTGAGAAGAATCAGTGCAATATTTTTGTTTTTTAATAGATTTAAGTGAAAATCGGGAAGCTGCTCTATATGGGGCCAAAGGAATCATTTTTGGACTACTCATTAATGGATGTAATGAACGCATATAAACCCAATTTGAGTAAGATCTATATGATAATTTGGATGTTATGGCAATTTATGTCGATTTCATAGGGGTAATTTGTATGGGGGCTAGGTCTGAACATAGACCGATTCTCACCAATTTCATAGCGTTCATCTTATGGCCGATAAAAGCTTATATACCAAATTTCATCAAAATATATTCATATTTGCGACCTGTAGTTTGATTACAAGGTTTACATGGACACGCAGACGGACGGACGGACGGACATTGTTAAATCAACTCAGAAAGTGATTCTGATTCGATCGGTATAATTAAAGATGGGTCTAGGTCAAATATTTTTGGTTGTTACAAACAGCAGCACAAAGTCTTTATACCCAAACCACATAGTGGTATAGGGTATAAAAACAAAGTAAAAACGACTATTAACAAAAAATCAGAGTAAATCAGTTGATTTTAACGAAACAGAGATGTTAAAATTTTATTTAGTCAAAAGATACGAATATGAATACACTCACACACACAAACATGCTTTGCATAAGCCTTAAAAACATTCTAGTTGTGAAAGCGTTGTGCGTAGCGCATATCGAATGCTTAATATAAACTTATGAATACGTCTGTATGTTTTCAATTTAGTTTGTCAACATTTTCCAACATCTTCATCATCATCTAGACGACATAGAATATTTATTTATTCTGAATGATGTTCATTTAATTGACTGACACAATAATTTGTGGTTTTTAATTAAACACAATATAAAAACAAAATCTAATTAATCAAATGCATTTAAGCGGAACTAACAAAGGCCTCAAAAAAAAATCGGACTAAATGGTTGATGTTGGTATATCAAAAGCAAAACGTAAAGTTTTGGTCTGTCTTGTGTATCACACATTATTATGAAAGAAAATATTTTTTTTTAGTTTAAAAGACAACAAAGAAAATCACAACAACAACAGAAATGTTGTTACTTAACATTTGTTTAAGAGTTGCCAACAAACGTACGACAAATATTTTGGATTTCTTTTTTTTTTTTTTTTTTCTGTGCAAAAAGTTCATTCACCCATTGACCTTTTTTCAATAAATTTCAATAAAAAAAAGCTTAAATGCAAAGAACGTGCAGCAGTTAATGATTTTGTTTTTTACTCAGCCGGTGGTGATGCAGTTTGTTAAAAACAAGTTTGTGTTTTTTTTTTGTGGTATACAGGTTGGTTTTTAATATTTAAGATTTTTTTTTTTTTTGGTTCAAACTTTTGTTTGTTTGAAACATTTAAAAAAATGTTATGTTCGTTTTGGCTATGCTAATTTTTATCAAATAAAACTTTTCTTAACGAAAATTAAAAAAATAAATATATTCCATTAAACTCGTTTATTGAGGTAAACCTGTACAGACAATATTAACAAGAAACACAAACAAACATACACCCATCATCCATAGCATTTTTGGATTGCTTTCAAATAGAAAATTGCATAATACAACCATAATACACATCGATTATAAACGTCAAATTAATTGTAATAAATTTTTATTTTTTGGTTAGTATCGTTATGTTGAGTATACACGATGGAACATTAAGAGAAACATACGAAAAAAACATGTTTCCAGACGATGGAACCAAAAACATCAGTTCTGTGTGTTTATTGAATATACTAGTACTAAACAAATATACGAGGAAGAAAATAAATTTTATATTCAGCAATAAAATTTTTACAAATTTATAAAATATTACATTAATTTACAAATTTTTATATTAATTTATAAAATTCCTCAAATTTTCATTATCACTATTCATTATTATTTATAAAATTCTTCAAATTTTCATTATGTTAAATTTTCGTCGTTTTCGTCTCTCTTTTATTTTCTATACTCCGATATACACAACAACATTACAACACGTCTGCTCTCAATGAAATAAGAGCAAAAAGATTAAACATCGATACAGACGATGGAACATTGAGTTTGGAAATATAAAATATAAAAATAATTTGATATGTATTTGAGGAACCAAAATTGAAACATGAATTTTAAATTGAAACATTGCTACAAACCATGGAACATTAACAGAACCATCAGCATGTTTAAGTTAATGTTCCATCGTGTGTAGTCAGTATTAAATATTGCAAGTTTAGCAACAACAAAAAAATATATAAATAAATATACATACCTACATACATATCTACATATAAATAAAAATTTAAAAAAAATAATAATTTAGTTGAATTTTATGATTAATATGCAATTCTGTAGTATTTTTACTTAACGTTTTTCGTATAAAACTTGAAACTTTATATGTACATTATATACCATGGAATACAGAATTTGTGGCCAATTGTGATGTTTGGTTCTAGCATATTTATTTATCACAGTTCAACTACTGAGCTTAAATCCGAATTTATGTTCTGTCATCGAGTGAAATATTTGATTACATTGTTGCATGATTTATTTGGTTCTAAATGCGGTTGCCACAAATTAATCTGTTTTCTCTGTGAAAGTATTTAAAAAAAGAAAAATATCCGTAAAACTCTTTCAGTCTGTACATGTCCTTAAAAATCACAAATTATGCCTTATTATGCGTGTTTTTTAAACTTGGATAAGTCTCTATTAAGACTTGAATGATAAGTTTTAATTCAAAACAATATAATCCCACATATTACGAATGATTCAAGTTGTTTATTAAACCTCGATTTAAGCTTTGATAAGCTTTAAGTGAACTTCGATTTAATCCTATATAATTCTTGATTAAACCTTGATTTTAAGGTTTATTAAATATCGAATATTAAAACACGATCAAAGCATTTTTTAAGTCTTTCTGTCTGGATAAGTCTATATTTAAGTTCTTTTAAGTCTTTATATACAGCGGCGACATTTTAAATAGCTCGTTTACGAACGAACATTAAACTATGCAAAATTTTGCTATTTTGATTTTATGATGTAACTCTTTTTACAGTTATTTTTTCTTTTAAGTGTTGTTATTTTTATATAATTTTAAAAGAAGGCTCTCTTTTTTAAAAAGTGTTAAAGTTAGATCAATTGTACTAATAAATCAGACATTTAATATAACACATGTGAAAATTCTGTAAATAAAAATAAACAAAAATATATTTTTTTGGTAAAATTATTTGTTTAAAAGGTAGGAAAATTTAAGTATGCAAGTAAATAAATATTTTTCTAAATGACAAATCCTGAATTTCGAAAATTTGTCCTTGAATTTCTCAAAGAAAAGCTGAAGTACACCGAAATGGCCAACAAAATGAAATGGTCCAGAGAATGCTATCAAACGCTAACAAAAAAAAAAAAAAAGAGTAGAAAGACGATAGAGAGAACCGACCATGCTATAGTTCGAATGAACCCAGAATTAGGGAAAATCAGGAAAAATTTTACATTCATTTATCCACAAGCACAATTAAAAACAGGCTGCTTGAAAATAATTTGTTTGGGCACATTGTCAGAAAAAAAAAAACAAGACGTGTCAGTATGAAACGTTTAAAATTTGCTAAGGATATTTAAAAAAAACCCCTTAAAATTGGTGGAACAATGTTCTTTTTACGGATTAATCAAAGATCAAACATACGAACACACGAATTGACCATACTAAAGCTTTAAATCTTTTTACATCTATTATGGTAAGAAATCCAATGGCATGGAATACCGTACCCGTGGAAAGATGTCGAAAATTATTATGATGAAAAACATTATTTAATAAAGGTTAAATGCATTTCACTCTGTTTTTTTTTTTGGAAATGGAAATAAAAAGATTTTTAAGCTTATTCATTTTAAGCTATTTAATTTTTCTATCAAATGGTTGTCCTTCCGAAAAACTAAAAAAAAAAAATTTAACAAAATTTTTAAATTTTAACAAGTGAAAAGTACAAAAATTAAAAACCCCGATACAAGCTTGATTTACTATGATTTCTTGTTATCAGTCTGATTTTTTGTTTAACCTATTAGAGCATGAGGATCCCCAGAAACTTTTGTAACCTTTTTTTAAGTTAATATTGAACAATAGAATGTAATTAAACATTTTTTGAAATCTTTGTTTAAAAAAAAAAAACAGGTATTTTGAGTTTTACAACGTGTCCGTTATAAAGGACGTATAAAAAATTTTGAAGCAATCTTTTGGGTGAAGAACTCTATTGCATTTAATACCAATATAATTTTTTTTTTTTCACAAAACGCACATCGCACATCGCCTTTGCAATTCGCAGTAGTCCACGGAATGATTCCTACGATAGTATCGTACTTCAGTTTAATTATTTCTAGATGAACTTCGCATAGAGGGAACTCCATATGTTTTAAGGTAAGAGGTAGCTCTAAAGCGGCGAAATTTAGGCAAACTAGCTGACGTTTCCGCGTAAGCAGCCACGCATTTACAACTGCTGCATCCAATAAATATGCAAATATTGGCTACCACCACTTTCACTGTATATGCAGCCACCAACTGATCCATTTTATCAACACCACCCATACCTTGATTATAGGTTGAAAAAATTTTGGTTGTGGTATTTGTATCGCACCTTGGCCTCTTGCATAACGTGTGAATGATCCAATTTCGTTGTTATCGAAATTTGTTCCAATAGTGACGACATAGTTATCCTTCCACCTTACAAGTATATTTTCATTACTTGAAAAACGGAAGTCGGTGGATCCTTTCTCTTGCTTTTTCATATCGGAAATGGAGCGAAATGGACACTTTTCAGTACGACCATCTCTAAATGTTAAGACGCATGCGATTGGCAAGTATGTTTGGAGTGTCACTTTCTGCAGACCAGTAAAGACGTGAATTTGTGTATTTCGCGTATCCTAATAACAATATTACCACTTTACTTCATTACAAAATCAATGTTTTTCTGACGAGCGTAGAAATTTGTTTGTTCTACAAAGTGAATTAAAATTTCCTCGAAAAAAAAAAAAAACAGTTGAAGAAAATCGGCTGATTGTGCTTCGGATAGTTTTACAACGAATGTTTTTGTGGGTGGCTCGTGCATACTTTTCAAGTGGTTCATCGTCGCTTTCCTTCCATTCATCACATGAAACAGACTCATTTCACACATGTCGATTTTTACACTCTGTGTTTACCAATCCTCGTCCAAGAAGATTGAGGTCTGCTTCATGCTCATCATCACTTTCATCAGAACATCTGTAAAATTTTATCGATGAAAACTGTACTATGAGCAAAGCGTCCTTTATATCTGAAATTTTGCAGCAACTTTTATCTACTTGAAATTATTATTTGAACGTATTTTAATTAATATCTACTTAAAATATTACTATTTAATAAATAAATATTAATGTTATTTCATTTTCGGTTACCCTCCATGAGTTTTACGATTTTTTTTTTAATGCATTGTCCATTTTTTCCGTAAAATAAAGGACAAACCACAAAAAATTTAAATTAAATGTGTTTTATTTCGAAAAAAGAAATGTCAACAAAATTCATGGCCAACTTTTTCAAACTTTTATTCAAATAATTCGTTGTAAAGTGTGAAAGAGTTAACGTCCTTTTAAAAGGTCACTATGCTCTAATGGGTTAAGCCTTTATAAGTGTTAAGGTGTCATTAATCCATCATTTAACAATGATTTTACCCGTTATTCGTCTTTATAAAACAACAAATTATGCCTTGGTAAGCCTTTAAAGCCTGGATAAGCTTTTTATTAACCACGAATTTTAGCCTTAATAAAGGTCCAGTTAAGGTTTTAATAACATAAGGCTAAGATAGTTAGCAGTCCTGATAAAACAAGGGAAAAAAACTAATATGAGTCATGAAAAACCAACCCCGACAAAATAGTATGTTAAGTTTAGAAATAAAATATTTCTTATACTCTTATACATATTTACACTATATTTACCACGCAAGCCTGTATATATCAACTACAAATAGATTAAAACAATTTAGTAAGAACTAATTAACTTTTTTATGGTCCCTCAAATATGACATGATTATTTTCAAAGAAATTTAATAAATTATTGTTTGCCTACGAGATATGTAGTAAATAAAAAAATTTAAATTTTAAATATATTAAAAAAATATGATTCTTCCCTTTATTTTATATTTTATCAAAGTTCCCTGATACGGCAACCTTGACAATATTATTTCAATTTTATAAAACGAAGAATTTTTTTTAGCTTATAAAAGATTATCCAAAATGACCGGTTGCAGTATTATCCAGTATTAATTATTTATATCAAGAAAAAGAAAAATCAATATAAAAAAGAAAAAAGAAAGAGATATTTTTCGCAACTAATGAAAAAAAAAAACTAATAAAACAAACTAAATCCAAAGAAAAACTAAAAGGCACATCATTAAATAATTAATTATGTAAACAAACAAACAACTGGGTTTAAATCTACAATGCAATTGACACGTAGCACATCAGTCGTCCGTTGTCCGTCATACTTATGTCTAATGTTTATTTTTTGCTATTTTAAAAGCAAAGTGCATTAGCCTCCTGCAAAGCTCAAGGCAAAACAAATTGCGGTGGCTATGGTCAGTTATGTTATGGCTTAGGTATAAATAGATAAAACTATTGAAATATATTTATAAAAAAAAAAAAAAAAAAACTAAGAGCTTGAAAGCTTTTTTTAAGGGGGTGTTACAAATTGCGAAAAATGCAGTTATACCAAGTACTTGTACTTAGCTTTATGTAAACACACAAGTATGAAAAATAAAACTTTGTTGTAATTTTCAGCGATCTTGAACCATATGCAGGTTGTTGCACTTAAAAAATGTTTGCAACAAAATAATAAAATATAAAAGCTCTTTCAGTCTTTATGAGGTGTTTCGCGTCATTGTTTACTTCTTTTTAAAGGGGCAATTGTTGTTTATCAACAAATAAAATATGTATAGTATAGATTTCTATAATTAAAAAAATAAAAAAATATATAATGAATAATGCTATATATTATATATTTTACCCTACATTTGATATAATAGTAGTAGTAAAATTGAAAAATTTTCTTATGTTAAAATATTTCAAAAATAAGTTGAAAAATAATACAAATTATTGCACTCATAATAGGCTATGGAAATAAAGTATACTATTAGGATGCAGTTTATGGATTCAATACAGGATCTTATAAGGAATGAATTTCCTTATTTTATTTTTAGACTATAAATTAACATTTATTTTAAATCAGCTTTTAAGGGACTGATTTCAAAAACATAAGTTATATAAACTTAAATGAAACGTTAAGTCTCTTAGTCCCGGTTCACACTATGAAATTATTCTTTCTGAAACTGTTTTTACATCTCTTTTAAATTTTCATCCGTTTCTATACATGTTTATTTTAACATTATTTTTTTTTTTGTTTGATATTTCCAGAAGAAAAACTTTTTATTTAATTTTTAATTTAAATTGCTTTTTGCTGATTGATTTGATTTTGTTTTTTTTTTCTTTTTTATTTTTAAGTCTTATTTAATTCAAAATTAACTGTAATTTATTTCAATTTATTATCTTTTTTAACACAGATTTTTGTCACAATTACGAACGAAAATAGAAATGAAAGAAAACGTAAAATAACTTTACTTTGACAATTACGAATTAAACAAGTAAGAAATTATAGTCAGTCTGGACCGACTATACGAAACCCTATACCATGGTTTAGAGACCCTATCTCTTCGGTCCAACTAATTAGATATAGAAAATGAGCAGGAACCAAATTTGAGTGATATTGTTATTAATTTTTTTGGCTGCAGAAGATATGAAAAAGTTTATATCGGATGCTATATTTATATGGGGAGGACTAGGTCAAAAAATGGACCGATCCTGACCATATTTGGTAAAGTCACTTATATTTTGAGAAAATATATACAAACCAACTTTGAGAAAAATCTGTTCAATATTTTTGTTGTTTGATAGATTTAAGTGAAGATCGGGAAGCAGCTCTATATGGGGCCTATGACGAAGATTTGTCCTATGGCCGATAGAAGCTTGCATACCAAATTTCATAAAATATATTCATATTTGCGACCTGTTTTACATGGACACACAGACGGACGGACATCGCTAAAACGACTCAGCAAGTGATTCTGAGTCGATCGGTATAATAAAAGATGGGTCTAGGTCAAATATTTTTGGTAGTTACAAACAGCAGCACAAAGTCATCATTATACCCCAACCACATAGTGGTGTAGGGTATAAAAACAAAAGAGAATTTCAGAGTACATGAAAGAATGTACAAAGCAAGTGGAAACGTTAAGAATATGAATTTGGCGGACAAAATTAAAAAAAAAAAAAAAATTACAATTCTTATTTTAAAAAACTTTCTTTGCAGAAATCTTTTTTCATGTTCCAAAGTTCACTTTTCCCTTGGTCTAACTTGAATCTATTCAACACTAACCCGACGACTGATATGTGTAAAAATAGCGCTAATTATTTTTTAAAACAAAAATGCGCTTAATGAAATTTTTGAAATATTCTTAGGTAATATTTGAAAACTTAGTAATGCGTACACCCAACCAAAAAAGAGATTTATGCCGTTTTCTTTTCTGACAAAAAATGTCGCACTTTATTTGCACTTTTTTCGAAAAGTGTATTTTTTTATTTTTCTTTTACAAAAGTAGATAAGTATAAGTTCAATAAGTTCCAATAAGTTTCCTAAGTACTTCATAGAACACCAATAAAATTTATTACTTAACGCAGCCGGCGTCATAATACCCAAAGTTTGATCCCTATAAGACTGTTTTGAAACCTTAAATGTCATTTAATATAAACAAAAAATTAAATTTTTTAATTTTTAACTTTAAATTTTTTTTTTTTAATTTTTATTTTTAGTTTTCAATTTTTCATTTTCCATTTTTAATTTATAATTTATAATTTATAATTTACAATTTACAATTTATAATTTATAATTTATAATTTATAATTTATAATTTATAATTTATAATTTATAATTTATAATTTATAATTTATAATTTATAATTTATAATTTATAATTTATAATTTATAATTTATAATTTATAATTTATAATTTATAATTTATAATTTATAATTTATAATTTATAATTTATAATTTATAATTTATAATTTATAATTTATAATTTATAATTTATAATTTATAATTTATAATTTATAATTTATAATTTATAATTTATAATTTATAATTTATAATTTATAATTTATAATTTATAATTTATAATTTAAAATTTATAATTTATAATTTATAATTTATAATTTATAATTTATAATTTATAATTTATAATTTATAATTTATAATTTATAATTTATAATTTATAATTTATAATTTATAATTTATAATTTATAATTTATAATTTATAATTTATAATTTATAATTTATAATTTATAATTTATAATTTATAATTTATAATTTATAATTTATAATTTATAATTTATAATTTATAATTTATAATTTATAATTTAAAATTTATAATTTATAATTTATAATTTATAATTTATAATTTATAATTTATAATTTATAATTTATAATTTATAATTTATAATTTATAATTTATAATTTATAATTTATAATTTATAATTTATAATTTATAATTTATAATTTATAATTTATAATTTTTAATTTTTAATTTTTAATTTTTAATTTTTAATTTTTAATTTTTAATTTATAATTTATAATTTTTAATTTTTAATTTCTAATTAATTTTTAATTTCAAATTTTTAATTTTTATTTTTTATTTTTTAATTTTTAATTATTAATTTTTAATTATTAATTTTTAAGTATTAATGTTGAATTTTTATTTTTAATTTTGAAATTTTATTTCTTAATTTTTTATTTTTAGATTTTAATATGTAATTTTTAGTTTTTATTAATTTTGAATTTTCATATTTAATTTTTATTTTTAATTTTTATTTTTATTTTGAATTTTAAATTTTTCATTTTTAATTTCCTTTTTTGATTTTTCATTTTTCATATTAAATTTTTCATTTATCATTTTACATTTTCCATTTTTCATACTTCAGTTTTTACTTTTAATTTTTAATTTTTCATGTTTAATTTTAAATTATTAGTTTTTAATTGTAATGATAACCACGTGACACGTGCACGCATATACACACAAATACAATGACTTCAACTATACGAAGAAATACAACATATACCACATATTATAAGAAAAAACAACAAACACACTGAACATTTTTATTTTTCAAGTTTTTTTTTTTTAAATTTCATTCGTATCGTTTTTGACCGTTTTTGATGATTTTAAATGGCAACTACTTTGGGATATTAATAAACGATTTTACACAAAATCGAACGGTCTAGCTTAGATATTGACGGCGAAATCGTGATTTCCACAGACAGACGGACAGACGGTCATCGTTAAATCAACTTCACTTGTTATTAGGATCAAGAAAATATATGGTTTTGCGGTCTCCGGAATTTATTTCGATGCGTTTCAAACAGAATGACAAACCTACATATATATACCCTCTTCACAGTGGTGTGGAGGTTATAAATACAATTAAAAAATAGATTTAACGAAAAAAAAGTATTTTTTTATTGATAAAAAATTTTTTTTTTTTAATTTTTATTTTTAGTTTTCAATTTTTCATTTTCCATTTTTAATTTATAATTTATAATTTATAATTTATAATTTATAATTTATAATTTATAATTTATAATTTATAATTTATAATTTATAATTTATAATTTATAATTTATAATTTATAATTTATAATTTATAATTTATAATTTATAATTTATAATTTATAATTTATAATTTATAATTTATAATTTATAATTTATAATTTATAATTTATAATTTATAATTTATAATTTATAATTTATAATTTATAATTTATAATTTATAATTTATAATTTATAATTTATAATTTATAATATATAATTTATAATTTATAATTTATAATTTATAATTTATAATTTATAATTTATAATTTATAATTTATAATTTTTAATTTTTAATTTTTAATTTTTAATTTTTAATTTTTAATTTATAATTTATAATTTTTAATTTTTAATTTTTAATTTTTAATTTCTAATTAATTTTTAATTTCAAATTTTTAATTTTTATTTTTTATTTTTTAATTTTTAATTATTAATTTTTAATTATTAATTTTTAAGTATTAATGTTGAATTTTTATTTTTAATTTTGAAATTTTATTTCTTAATTTTTTATTTTTAGATTTTAATATGTAATTTTTAGTTTTTATTAATTTTGAATTTTCATATTTAATTTTTATTTTTATTTTGAATTTTAAATTTTTCATTTTTAATTTCCTTTTTTGATTTTTCATTTTTCATATTAAATTTTTCATTTATCATTTTACATTTTCCATTTTTCATACTTCAGTTTTTACTTTTAATTTTTAATTTTTCATGTTTAATTTTAAATTATTAGTTTTTAATTGTAATGATAACCACGTGACACGTGCACACATATACACACAAATACAATGACTTCAACTATACGAAGAAATACAACATATACCACATATTATAAGAAAAAACAACAAACACACTGAACATTTTTATTTTTCAAGTTTTTTTTTTTTAAATTTCATTCGTATCGTTTTTGACCGTTTTTGATGATTTTAAATGGCAACTACTTTGGGATATTAATAAACGATTTTACACAAAATCGAACGGTCTAGCTTAGATATTGACGGCGAAATCGTGATTTCCACAGACAGACGGACAGACGGTCATCGTTAAATCAACTTCACTTGTTATTAGGATCAAGAAAATATATGGTTTTGCGGTCTCCGGAATTTATTTCGATGCGTTTCAAACAGAATGACAAACCTACATATATATACCCTCTTCACAGTGGTGTGGAGGTTATAAATACAATTAAAAAATAGATTTAACGAAAAAAAAGTATTTTTTTATTGATGACAAAACAATGCAAACTCTTAATCTTCTGTAACAAAGTTAATGAAAACAATAAAAATAAAAGATATGAATGAAAAAAAATTATATTATTTAAATATTTATAGTTCCTGACGTTTTCTTTCAATTTTTTTTTAAACATAATTCTTTTCATCTTATCGATCTATAATATTTATATCTGTAATATTAATAGGCTAGGCGATTTCTTGTGACCGATGTTTTGTTCTACCGTTTTATCCCGATTTTGACCAAACGTATATTATTTGAAAGGAATTTCTTTTTATCCGTTTTGCAGATTTACAGATTTTTAAATTTTTTTCTTTATTTTGAGTAAATTGCATTTAAAGTTGCTACTAACACATACATAAGATTATACAATGCTATTAAATTTGTTAATGTGTTTGTAATAAAACTGAGTTTGTTTTTTGTGTTGATTTGTGAATTGGCTATAATTGATTTGCATACCTTTAGGGTCTTTAATGAAAAAATAAAATTTCCTAGAATTTGCACTCGAATTTCGAGGGCTGGAATCTGCTAGTTAGTAATTATTATAAAATAATGGCAAGAATAAAATTCTGTGAAGTGTTAAAAACCCGAATAATAAACGATATTTCTGTTGCTCTAAGCAAAAGGAAATTTGTGAGAAATATTCTATGAATAAATCTATAATTAAAAAATTATCAAGAATATCGTGAAAAAGGTATTGTGACCGTGCAGGCCCCGGAAGACGACAAGACAAAGACAGAATAATTTAATAGCAAGAGTTTAAAAAATTTCAAAAATGCTACTTAAAGACTTCATAAACAATCTGAAAAATATGGACTCGAACTGTTTCCCGACGAGCAATTGAGGTATGTAGATCTTGGTTGTGAAGAAACCACTAATATCAGAGAAAAATTTCCTGGCTCGCATAAATTTTGCTAAAGAACACATGAACTGGTCAAGACGGAATTGGATTTCCGTTCAAGTTTAATTTAAGAGGCCATGATGGAAGAACGTTTGTATGGCGACCAAAGGGAAAAAGACTAGACCCAAAATATTCAAATAAAACTGATAATTTTTACGGTAGCAATATTATGGTATGAGATTGCTTTTCGGGCTAAGCAATTGGTCTAATTCATGTAGTATAAGATACTCTAACTGGGCAATATGCGCCTGGTCTGGAAATTCGAGCATGACTATGACCCAAAATACACCCCCGAAGTTGCAACTGAATGGCTACAAACTAATACAATTAGTGATTTAGAACGGCCAGCTCAATCACCAGATCTCAATCGCAAAGAAAATCTATGGGAAATTTTAGATCTAAAAATAGAGGCAGTCGATTCGGAGTAGTAAAAGAAATTTCAATTTAATTGTACTAAAAAATAATGGATATTGGTTCCTTCATTTACATTTTGCTATTTTTTCTGAAGTTAAACTATTTATCTTAATAATTTTTCTTTTTTTAATTAATAAATAAATCATACAAATTTTTAAATTAATAAAAGAATTTTTAATTTTATGCTCCAATCGTTCACTGTATTTTTCTCGAAAACTATTTTACAGGTTCTGAACAGTTTCTAATGTTGCCTACAGACGAGGCAACCGGTTGAAGCAATGGTTGTATCAACAATGATACACACGTAGCAACGGTTGCCTCAACCAACGAAAAATATTAAAACTTTTTGATATTTCTGGCTAATTGAGGCAACCGTTGCTACGTGTATATCATTGTTGATACAACCATTGCTTCAACCGGTTGCCTCGTGTGTAGGCATCATAAGAGTACCACCAAGTAATTCTTGGCAAAAAAAATTTTCACTGATTCTGCATTTTTGAAATATACAAAATAAAAACATAAACAATAAAAACAAAAAATTATCAGGCATGTATTTTTTTTTTAATTGCGTATTGTGAATATTTAAGAACATCATTAATAAAATAAAGCAAAAGAAAACAATAACAATGATGTCCCATGAGTGTAGAACAAATAGAACACGAATGAAAAGAAAATTGTGAAAATTTAAATAAATTTATATCATAAAAAAAATAAACACATCAGCAACAGAATCAAAATAACCATTATTTATTTATACATTTTGAATACTTGAACCTATTATTCTTATTAATGGGGAAGTGAGGTTTTGGTATTCACTTCAAATATTTTCAATCGTATGCAAAAAAATATTAGTTTGCTTAATTAATATAAAACAATTCATTCAGCCTTGAAGCACTATATAATTTCAAATAACTTTTAATTTAATGTGCGAAGAAAACCTTTTCCAGTCTTGTACCGATTTTGACATTTGAATTTTGTTTTAAAAATGTTGCCAGGGCCACAACAAATGAGTGAGAATATAATATAGTAAATTATTATTATTTATTTATATTATTTATAATTTATATTATTTTATATTAATTTAATTAAATAATTTATTTTTTAATTATTAATTTGAATTAAATTTTATTTTTATGAAATGGCGTAGTAATAGTAGTTTTTATTTTTTACATAAATAGAAATTATAATAACAATTTTGCCGGCTTTCAGCTAAAAATAAACAAATATAAAACAAATAACGTAATATGTGTGTGTGTATACTTGTTTATGTACATGGGCATGAAAAAAAAACCATTTCATTTGTTTTAACAAAATGAAGAAACCAAATAAATATTCTAAATATTTTTCTAAATTAGATAATTTACTACCGGCTTACGAAATACAAAGAACACAAACATATTAATAGCTACAAAAACAAAAATAGAATCATTCTAGCAAAACAACTTTGTTGAAAACGAAAACAAAGCTTACGTAACATTTTTGTTAATTTTGCCGGTTTATATGGCTGTTGTTGCTTTAATTTATAATTAAACTTAATGTATTAACCCTTAAACGTCTGTAAATTTGAAAACACTATTCAATAATTGCTTCATATTGTCAAAAAAAAAAAAATGTTTATTCTTAATCGTATTTGAATTTAAATTATTAATTTAACTCTTATACAGTGTCACAGTGATAATGGCCCACTCTTGCAATATTTTACCTTTATTAAAACGATGAGGAAAATTAAAATAATACTTATTTAAAACAGTATTCATATCTTACAATCATAAATTTTTAACGTTTTTAATAAATATATAGGGAAAATTAGTGAAAATGGTCCAGTAAATTAAAAATCCTGTCTATCAATTTATTTATATATGAAAATCCCATTTTTTTTTTTTTTTTTTATCTTCCACTACAATTTTAAATCGACCGATTGCGTTGGGTTTTAAATCCTTCCAAAAAATATTTAAGGCCAGCTTACAATATCAAATTTTGTAATGCAACCTGTCAAAAAGTCGAGTATTATGAAAAAGTCATATAATTAATAATTTTTAATTTATAATTTTTAATTTTTAATCTTTAATTTTTAATTTTTATTTTTCATTTTTCGTATTCCACTTTTCATTTTTCGTTTTTCAGTTTTCATTTTTTATTTTTTATTTTAAATTTTTTTTATTTTTAATTTATTTTTAATTCCTTATTTTTCAGTTTTCATTTTTCATTTGTTATTTTAGATTTTTCATTATACCCCATACCACTATGTGGTTTCCGTCCGTCCGTCTGTGTGTCCATGCAAACCTTGTAATCAAACTGCAGGTCGCAAATCTGAATATATTTTGATGAAATTTGGTATATAAGCTTTTATCGGCCATGGGATGAACGCTATTGAAATTGGTGAGAATCGGTCCATGTTCAGACCTAGCCCCCATACAAATTACCCCTATGAAATCGACATAAATTGCAATAAGATCCAAATTGTCATATAGATATTACTCAAATTGGGTTTGTATGTGTTCATTACATCCATTAATGAGTAGTCCAAAAATGATACCTTCGGCCCCATATAGAGCTGCTTCCCGATCTACTTAAATCTATTAAAAAACAAAAATATTGCACTGATTCTTCTCAAATTTTGTTTGTATATATTTTTGGAAAATACAAGACTTTACCAAACATGATCAGGATCGGTCCATTTTTGGACCTAGTCTCCATATAGATATAGCATCCGATATGAACTTTTTCATATCTACAACCAAAAAAATTAATAAAAATCCCACTCAAATTTGGTTTTTGCTTATTTTCTATGTCCAGTTAGTTGGGCCTAAGAGATAGGGTTTCTAAACGCATGGTATAGGGTATCGTATAGTCGGTCTAGACCGACTATAATTTTCTTACTTGTTTTTTATTTTCCATTTTTTCATTTTTAATTTTTATACCCTCCGCACTTGAGTGGCAGAGGGTACATATAGGTTTGTCATTCCGTTTGTAACGCATCGAAAAACTAATTTCCGACCCCATAAAGTATATACGCATAGCCCATTAAGTCTGCGTTCACCTGACAATGTATTGTAAGTGATGTAAAAACACATCATAAACATTTAATTCAAATTAATTTTTATTTATGTATTTTTTTTACATTATCTAGTTCAAAAAGCAACAAAAAAATTCAGATACCTCACTTCATTTCTGATATAACGGGGTTTAAGTATCACAACAAGTAAAAATAGCAACCAAATTCCGCCACCACCGTGTTTGACTGTACCAACAAGATTTTGTTTCTCAAGCGCAGTTCCAGATTTACGCCACACAATTTGACGGCCTTTTATGCCAAATATACAAAATTTGCTTTCGTCTGAAAATATAACTTGTTTCCAAAACTCCGGAGGCTTATTTATGTACTTATGTGCAAATTCAATTCGCTTTCGTTTGTTCACAAGTGAAATGTACGGCTTTCGTCTAGCGATTCTGCCATGATATCCAGCTTTGCGTAAAATTTTTCTAGCAGTTTCGGCACAAATACTTTTTTTAAACATTTCATTTATATTTCCCACAATTTTTGAAGAAGTAATTCTAGGATTTACCTTTGCCATATTGATTACGGTACGCTCTTCCCGAACTGTTAATATTTTTGGACGTCCAGACCGTGGCTTAGATGTTAAAATTCCGGTTTCTTTGAAATTATTTATTACTCGTTGGACAGAAGAATATGTTCTCCCAATAGTTTGGCCAATTTTTCGGAAGCTTTTTCCTTCTTTCCACAATTTTATAATTATTTTTTCCTCTGATACACTAATTTCTTTATTTTTGGTTTCCATTTTTTTTGAAATTATTATCACTTTTAAATAAATTGACCACCGAGTTTGTTAAACGATCAATTATAATAATAAGTAATAGAAAGTGAGCAAAAAGTAGAAAAAATAATTGAAAAAGTAACGATATTATCACAACAAACAAACTGAACGCAGACTTTTTGGTGGCTATATTTACTTGTTGTGGTACTAATATACCGTTATTTCAAAAAGGAAGAGAGGAATCTGGAGTTTCTTTTTTGATTTTTGAAATAAAACATGTGAAGAAAAAATACATGAAAAAAAATTGATTTGGATTAAATATTTATGTTGTGTTTTTATAACACTTATAAATTTTTTAATGGTGAACGCAGATTTTATGGGCTATGTGTATATTCTTGATCCTTATCAAGCTCGAGTCGATATAGCGATTCCGTCTGTCCGTCTGTCTGTTGAAATCACCCTCATTCACAAAAAAAGCCATCTTACTGGATAAGGCTACAACAATATAATTTGCCATAATTCCCAGCAGGTTGGTATATTGAAAATTGGCTAAATCGGGCATCATCGTGATTAGATACGAGCAAAAATATGTAGATACCTCTAAAAAAAAACGTAAAACCCAGTGTGTTTGTTGTTACAGTTTAGTGGTTGAACATCATAATTGTACAACAACATAAAAAAATGCCACAAAAAAATTATGCATATACATATATTAACAATACCAAGAACACAATAACATAGCTCATGTTAGTAGTATTGCCACATATTTTTTTTATCGTTATCACGTTATAATAAAAAAAAATCGCCAATATGAAAGAAAATATTAAAACGAAAAATGAAAAACGGAAAACGAAAAATGGAAAATGAAAATGGAAAATGGAAAATGGAAAATGAAAAACAGAAAATCGAAAATGTAAAATGTAAAATGTAAAATGTAAAATGTAAAATCTAAAATGTAAAATGTAAAATGTAAAATGTAAAATAAAATGTAAAATGTAAAATTTAAAATGTAAAATGTAAACTGCAAAATGTAGAATGTAAAATGTAAAATGTAAAATGTAAAATGTAAAATGTAAAATGTAAAATGAAAAATGGAAAATGAAAAATGGAAAATGGAAAATGAAAAAAGAAAATTGTAAAATAAAAAATTAAAAATGGAAAATGAAAAATGGAAAATAGAAAATGAAAAATGGAGAATGGAAAATGAAAAATGGAAAATGAAAAACGGAAAATGGAAAATGAAAAATGGAAAATAGAAAATGAAAAATGTAGAGTGGAAAATGGAAAATGAAAAATGAAAAATAGAAAATTGAAAGATGAAAATTGAAAAATGGAAAATGAAAATTAAAACATGGAAAATGGAATATGAGAATTGAAAAATGGAAAATGGAAAATTGAAAAATGAAGAATGGAAAATTGAAAAATGGAAAATAAAAAATGAAAAACGAAATGAAAATTGAAAAACGGAAAATGGAAAATGGAAAAGGAAAAATAAAAAATTAAAATTGGATAATGAAAACTGAAAATTGAAAATTAAAAATGGAAATGGAAAATGAAAAATGGAACATGAAAATTGCAAAATGAAAAATTAAAAATGGAAAATGGAAAACGCAAAATGGAAAATGAAAATTGAAAAATGGAAAATGCAAAATGGAAAATGAAAATTGAAAAATGGAAAATGAAAAATGAAAATTGAAAATTGAAAAATTGAAAATGGAAAATGAAAAATTAAAATTAAAAATTAAAAACTAAAAATTAAAAATTTTAAATTAAAAATTAAAAATCAAAAATTAAAAATTTAAAATTAAAAATTTAAAATTAAAAATTAAAAATTAAAAATCAAATATTAAAAATTAAATACTCTGGTGGAGGGTATCAAAAAATTCGGCACAGCCGAATTTAACACTCTTGTTTATTCTACATTTTTATTTTTAATTTTTTATTTTTTTTTTTTTCATTTTTATTCTTCATTTTTTTTTAATTTTTCGTTTTATATTTTAATTTTATATTTTTAATTTTTTATTTTTAATTTTTTTTATATTTAATTTATTTTTCATTCCTTATTTTTCATTTCATATTTTTTAGTTTTCATTTTTTGTTTTACATTTTTCATTTTCCATTTTTTCATTTTTAATTTTTTATTCTCCATTTTTTATTTTTCATTTTTATTTTTTTTATTTTTCATTTTTTATTTTTCATTTTTTATTTTTCAACACCGACAAAAAGATTATTACATATCATAATTTTTTCACCAACACAATCATAAATCACACCGATTTTGTCTTACGTTTTACATCTTACGCTGTTTTTGATTGTATTGTGAAACTGATTATTACCCCCGCGTGTATAGATGCATCTATAAACATGTATGTAAACATGTTTACACATCAAAAAATATTAAAAAATATCTTATTTTCGAAGGTAGGCCATTTTCACTGTGACTCTGTACTTATGCATATTTGTATTTTTGAAAGTGAAACTTTGAAGAAGTCAACATATTTAAAAATTATTCCATTCGTTATACCAAACTCTAAGATCCAAAATTTCTAATAGATTTCTCGATTATCCAGCAATAGCTACGCCATAGGTTAGATTTCGTTAAAATTGTCCAACCATAATTAATGTACTGATAATAAAAAATAAACTCAATCCATTTGTCACAGACCTAACATAGATAAATAACCATTTTAGGGTTAACATTATACTTTCAGAAATTGTCTGACTCGTTTTTTCATAGCCAATAAAAAAAAATGCTTATACATACATATCTGTTACCATATTTCTACGACGCAATTTTTAGTTTTTTTTTGTTTTGTTTCTTTTTCTGTTTCTTTATATTTATCCTTATATTTTTTATTTGTTTTTATTCTCAATATTTTGCCGGTTTTGTCAGGTGTTGTTTTTTCTCTTATGATTTAAATAAAAGAAACAACAAAAACATCTTTTTTTTTGTAAGAAATTTGTTGGTTAAAAAAAATTAACACGAGCTGAAACCAATAACACATTTTGATAATAACAAAAAGGCGTGCGAGAATATTTTTACTCAAAACAAAATATATTATAACAAAAATAGGAAAAATTCCTATAGTTTTCGAGGTAGTTTTTTTTTTTTTTGTGAGTAAATTTTGATATGCCTGTATGTGTAAGGTAGCAGATAAAATTAATAAACATAAATATTGAGGTCACTGATATATGTATTTAATTAAAAAATAAAACGTAGAATATTTTTAAAACATTTTAAGAACAAAACTAATAGAAACAAAAAGAAAATTAGCTCAATTTGTTATTTCGTTAATTGAAACTTTTCAATTAATAAAAAAAAAATTTTTTTTTAAAAGACAAAAACATTATCAGGCCAGTAAAATAAAAATAATTATACGAATTTTATTTGTTTATTGAATATTAAATTTATATAAAGCGTATTGCTTTTTGTAATTATGCTCTAAATGTATAAATTTTATTGAAAATGTAAAGAAAAACGCATGTTTCTTAAAAACAAAATTTATCGTTACTTAATAAAACAATAAATACCATTTAATTTTAACCGCTGTTTTATACTTTTTACAGTACTTTTTTGTATTATTTACAAGTGTTTTTATAAACAAAAAAATGGGTTATATATTTTTATACTGATGTCTCAATTTTTACAACTTTGTAATCGCCATCATGCCAACTTTATTTAGTGATAATAAATTACACAAGGTGATAACAAAAATAAATGTATAGAAATAATGAAAACAGATGTTTTTATTGTTATCAATTTATTAACCACTTTCGTAGCAGACAATCAAGAATTTTTACATTATTTCCAAAGTTATGTCCAGAGTTTTACCTTGAATGTTGGTTACTGAGTATACATATTTCGGAGTTGTATTTTCTGTTTGACAATATTTAATTTAAAATGAGAAATGTTTAGAAACCTAATGAGCAGTGCGACCTTGATTAGCTTATTGAAAATGACAATAGCAGAACATTTTTGAATTGTTTATGATATTGGAAAAAAATATACTAAGGTAACTTAACCAAAAGAAAAACTTTGCAAGTAATATGTTTGTTAAATTAATAAAAATTAAAAATTTTAAATTTTATAAATTTTAACACATTCTCAAGATTAAGCCAATAAAAATGTAGTTTTGGGAGTCTGCCATGGATCAAAAATCTAGTCTTGTCTGACCCGAAGAGGTTAAATAGGTTTTGTTTTAATTATTAACATTAATGATACAAAAATATGCATTGTTTTATTATATTTCAAAAAGGGGGTTTATTATTTGGAGGTAGTGTTGTTTTCAGATTAAATTGGTAATAAAAATTGGTATAAAAGCACTTAGAATATAAAATTCTTTTATAATGGATTATAAGAAATAGCTGGCAGATTCAAAGTCTATTTCGTAACGAAAAATTCCAGAAATATAAACAAAGTTATAACAAAAGCCCCGGTTTTTTCGCTGATTTTATAAAACATTTTTAATGAGACCTATTTGCTATTAAAATCAATCATCATCACCCCTAAGAGATTCATATGAAAATAATATAAACAAACATAAAGAAGACTTACCTTGAGGGCATGCTGCTTAAAATCTTATCAGTAATAAAGCCAGCACGGTTGCAGCGTTCAACAAAACGATCTAATATAATATAAGCAAGTGGCACATCCAAAACCATGTCGGCCATATCATCAAAAACTCTTAGGAAACCCTAATTTTGTAGGAATATAACAAAAATTAATAATAAGAAATGTCTTTTCATTTATCAAAATTTTGTTTTTTTTTTCTTAATTATAGCAAAAAAATGAAAAAGTAATTATATTAATAAAAAAATTCCAGTTTCCTTACCTGTTCCATACCGGCTGGAAGTACTAAACAAGCTTTATCCAATGATGCGAACAATTCGCACATTGCCTCTTCCGTAGTCTGAGACAATGACTCCAAAGTCATAACTATGCCCTCATATACCAATTCGTGATGGAAATGAGGAACTTCTAATGCCCGTAGACAACGATGAGCCTCTACTATATCGCGTGATGATAAATACTCTTTTAAGAGCAAAGTCATTTGCTTAGTTATAGTTTTGACTGGTCTTAATGGACCACCCATGCCCCAAACATTGTCTAAGTGGGCCCAACCTTGTTTCATGTGCAATAAGGTGTCAGCTCGACGTATGGCATTCATAGCATGCTCATTTAACTCACCATGTTCAGAAGGTTTGGTAACAAATTTAGGTGGAATACAATCATCGGCAACAGCACGTGCTAAAAAGTTGCCTAATAAGGTGGAGAGAATTTAAATCCAATATAAAATTAGTTTGAATTCAATTGAAAACCGTAAAGAACATTTTACGATGTTTTTAAATAAAAATTAAAATGAAAAATGTTTTAATTTAAGTAAAAAAAAATTTTTTAAGTTAAACAAATCTAAACAAGTGGAAAAAAAATGTGTGCTCTTACCCAATATAGTTGGTGCATCAGGAGTATCTAAAATGGAATCTGGCAAATTCTGCAACAATATTCCAAAGCCCTTCTCAATATCTTTGCTTGTAATAACGCGTCCATATAAATCGGATATCAACACCGATGTCATTTCACGCTGTGAATCTTTGTGATCCATAGATATTTCTACGATCACACTGGTAACGTAGGGACGCAAGAGGCCCGTAAGGATCTCATCCAAGTTAACAGCCACCTCATGAGTATCACCATGTTCAAAATATTCCAAAATAACAGGCTCAGCTAGTTTGAAAAATTCTTGGGGCGTTAGTTCCGGAATGACTTCACTTAAAACAATATTCTGATCGTTGGATTCACTATCATAATTAGGATCATTTTCATCTTCATAGAGTTCCTCCAAAGCCTCAGAACCGAGCACACCCCAGACACCTTTACTGCCAGCACCTCCCTTTTTGGGAAGACCACGACCATAGCCGTTACGAGAACGACGACTATTCTTCCAGCGACGATGGGGTACTATATAATCTTTGGCTTGCCCATTCATAGTAGCTGGCAGAGCGGCGCCATTGCTTTCACCGCGACTATTTTGTCTTTGTATGAGACGTTTAGCTTTCCGTTTAATACGATTCTCATGATTTTCTTGGCCTACACTATGAGGCTTTTTCATGTGACTACTTTGCTCCTTGGGAGAAGATGATGCACCATTAAGCTCTACGGCTTTTATTTCACCATTGAGCTCACGTTCAACAGAGCTTTCGCGTGAGTCGTCAGCACTGCCATAACCATTTTGGCGTACAGTTTCAACCTCCATTTTTTTGATAATAAAAAATGACTTATTAACGATTAACTTATTGGAAAATTGTACTTTGTTATTATGCAGGTGTTTTAAAGGTAAAGCTTTTTTAAATTATTTTTTGTGCTTTTATGTTTTCAAAGGTAGAGTATAAGCAAACAGAGGTTTTTCGGAAAAAAATCTGTTTACTTTAAACTCTAATAACCTTTTCTTTCTGGTGAATGTGATCAGGACGAGATTTTCAAACTAGCGCTCCAGCTTTGAATCTGAAAACAAAGTTTGGGAAATTTCATTGAGTTGGGCAAAATCAAAAGTAAAAGAAAGCCACAAAAAATACATATTCAAAGTCTATTTTGAAAAAAACTCAAAAAAAAATTTTCAAAATTTAATGTAATATTTATAGTAGAAAAAAATTTAAATTAGAAATATGTTTTAGTGTAAATTAGCAGGTTTAGATTTTGCAAAAAATTTCTCTTTTAAAAAGCTCTAAAGCTCTCATTTTAAGAACCCCCCGTGTTCTCTTTAAAGCTTTAGTTTACAAATTGTAAGATATATTCTCACACAAAATGTGTAAAAGCTTAACTTAAAACTTTTAAGCTTAAAATGGTGATATTAAAACAAATATTAAAAAATTAAATTCTATTAAACCGAATAATAAAAACTAGCAGATTCCAGCGCTCGAAATTCGAGTGCAATTTCTAGGCAGCTTTATTTTTCAACTTAGTCGATTCACAAACCAACACTTTTGTGGTTTATTATTGTTGTGAATAAAGATAACAAACTCATTAACAAACACATACATATGTATAATTTAGTTTATGTATGTGTTAGTAGCAACTTTAAATGCAATTTACTCAAAATAAAGGAAAAAATTTAAAAAATCTGCAAAACGGCTAAAAAGAAATACCTTTCATATAATATACGTTTGGTCAAAATCGGTCACAAGAGATCGCCTAGCCTATTAATATTATAGATTATTCGTCATGTTTATAAAGCAATTATTTAAAAGCTCAATAAACTTGACAATAAAGGAAATTTGTAATTTACAAATTTTATTAAATTTTATTTAAAGAATTTTTTTAAGCTTTGAAATTATGTATAAAACTTATAATCAGAAGAGAAAAAATACATTAATACAATTAGTCGTAATGGGAGAGTGTTAAATTCGGCTGTGCCAATTTTTTTGATAGCCTCCACCTGCGTCTTAAACTTTAAAACTGTTGCCGATACTGAAACATTAATTCCGAATACAAATTAAATTTTGAAGTTAATTGTTTTTCTTTTCGGCCAGTTTCTATTCTAATTTCATTTTATAAAAAATAATTATCATGCCTTTAGAAAGAATTAATAACTATTTGATTGCTAGAGTAGAAATCCTATAAGTTCACTAATTAACTTTTAATTTTTCATTTTTAATTTTTCATTTTTCACTTTTTATTTTTAATTTTTCGTTTTTAATTTTTCATTTTGCGTTTTTCAGTAGGGATTATATTTTTTCTTTCATATTGGCGATTTTTTTTTTATTATATCGATAAAATAAAATATGTGGCAATACTATTAACATAGCTCATGGTAGTTGTGTTTGCTGGTATGATTGTATAAATTTTTTTTTGGCTTTTTACTGAACTGTGAATGTTGTTGTACAACTATTATGTTCAACCACTAAAATATTACAACAAACACACTGGGTTTTTTTTTGTTTTTTTTTAGAGGTGTCTACATATTTTTGCTCGTATCTAAGCACAATGACGCCAGATTGACCCCATTTTAAATACCAACCTGGTGGGAATAACGGCAAATGATATCATCGTAACCAAAACCAGGAAAATGGATTTTGATAATGAGCGTGATTTCAACAGACAGACGAACATCGCTATATAGCTCGAGGAGTGGTAAGGATCAAGAATTTATATACTTTATGGGGTCGGAAATTAATTTTTCGATGCGTTACAAACGGTATAATAAACCATATATACCCTCTGTCACTGAGGTGTGGTCCGATCACAGGGAGATGTGTAAACATCTACAGCCGAATTCATAACCAAATTTTAGCAGCCGCATATACATCGCACACAACGAGCTGCTTACTAGAATACCGATTAAGCCAAGCAGTAATTTAGCACAGAGCTTATTCATAACCAATTTTATTCTGTCAACTAAAAGTTAAAATATCAACTCTGAATTTTGTGACGCCATTTATTTTTACTAGCAGATTCCAGCAATTGCGAGTGCAATTTCTAGGCAGCTTTATTTTTCAACTTAGCCAACAGTTTTATGGTTTATTGTTATTGTGAATGAAGACAACAAACACATTAACAATTTTAATAAAACACACATAGCATATGTATAATTTTATGTATGTGTTAGTAGCAACTTTAAATGCAATTTACTCAAAATAAAGGAAAAAATTAAAAAATCTGTAAATCTGGAAAACGGATAAAAAAAATCGGGATAAAACGGTAGAACAAAACATCGGTCACAAGAAATCGCCCAGCCTATTAATATTATAGATGCAAATAGGTTAGCATTTCATCTCATGTTTAGCAAGTGTTTGAAAGTTCTTTAGAATGATTTAAGGCTTAAAATATAAACAAAATCAAATATTTCAGATATTAAGTAATTCTTAATTAGAATACTACTTAATCAGAAAAATCGTTTTAAAGAAATCAAACCGTATAATTTATGAGTTATAAAAAGCTGGTATCACTTACAACTGCAAAATGTTAAAATGTTAAAATGTTAAACAACAAACTTCTAGAAAGTGTAGCTTGAAGTTTTAACAAAACAAATATTGACATGGCTCAAGAGGTTTTCTGTTATGAATGTTAAGTTTAATGTGGATGTGGTGGTCTGGTCTCGTCTAGTAAGGCTATCAACTATCAAGTAGACATTTTAGAGTCATTCTAGAAAAGTTAAAGACCGCTCTGAAGGTTTCATTTGTACTTGCATGTCGGTGTTGAATTCTACTTTGCAATTCTAATTGATAAACATGTACATAGTTGCAAAAATCGCACACTCAACACAATTGCAGTTGTAGCCGTTTGTTGTCGATATTATTTTTGTTATTATTCGAGATAAGTTGAATTATCTATTTTTTTTTTGCCTCTGTTAAAAGTGCAATGAAATTTATTTAGTTCTTGTAAATATTTTTATATATTGAGTTAGTCTCTTGTTTGTTAAACATGTACTAAATATTTTTCTAAACATAGACGTAGACGAGAATGTATCAACAAATTGATGTAGAAAAAGTAAACAAAATATGAGAGAAATTGCACTGAGGTAAATTTTATTAAAAAAATTAGAGATGACATATTGCTAAATAAAATGTTCAAAATAGATCTGAACGTCAGTCCGTTGGTTAGAGCAATAAAATTATGCTCTATTAATTAGGATATTTCCGGAAATTTAAATAAAATAAGGAGTGGGATCGAACAAATTTATAAAATGTAACAATAACGATCATGTACACTTAGTCGCAAAACTCTACATAGATTTGATTTTTTCAAAAAAATTTACTTTTTAATAGAAAAACATTAAAATTTTTTATTAAAGAGGATAAAAGATAATTAAAATAAATTCATATATAAATAATAAACAATATTAAATAAAACAAGTAAGAAAATTATAGTCGGTCTAGACCGACTTTACGATACCCTATACCATGGTTTAGCGACAATATCGCTTCGGTCCAAATAATTGGATATATAAAATAAGCATAAACCAAATTTGAGGGGAATTGTTTTTAATTTTTTTTTTGGCTGCAGATATGAAAAAGTTCATATCGGGTGCTATATATATATGGGGACTGGGTCGAAAAATAGCCCGATCCTGACCATATTTGGTAGAGTCACTTATATTTTGAATAAATATATACAAACCAAATTTGAGAAAAATCTGTGCAATATTTTTGTTTTTTTAATAGATTTAATTGAAGATCGGGAAGCAGCTCTATGACTAAGAATTGTCCTATAGGGATTATTTTTGGACTACTGATTAATGGATATAATAAACACATCCAAGCCCAATTTGACTGAGATCTATATGATAATTTGGTCTGAACATGGACCGAATTTCACCAATTTCAATAGCGTTCATCGTATGGCCGATAAAAGCTTATATACCAAATTTCATCAAAATATATTCATATTTGCGAACTGTAGTTTGATTACAATGTTTACATGGACACACAGACGTACGGACGGACATCACTAAATCGAATCAGAAAGTGATTCTGAGTCGATCGGTATAATAAAAGATGGGTCTAGGTCAAATATTCTTTGTAGCAGCACAAAGTCATTATACCCAAACCACATAGTGGTATATTTTGGCGCATTTCGGGATAAATTCGTAAATTTTCAATAGCCTGATGTCCTCCTTTTGCATCGAAAACTAGTCTTTTCGGCATCGAAGAAACCAGGTTTTGTTTGAGCGGAAATATTTGTCCATTCTTCCTTCAAAATCGTTTTTAGCTAAGAAATAGACTAAGCCCGTCTATTCTTAAGTTTTTGCTTCAAGCCCATAAATGTTCAATGACATCTGGGTCTGGGGATTGTGGAGGATGTGGAAGCTTCAATTTTACGTTATATAAAACCCATTCTCGACAAGTCCTGAGTTATGTTTGGGGTCGTTTTTATGCAGAAATATAAAATCATCTTTCAGTTTTAATTTTTCAACACTCCGCACAAAATCGTTTTTCAAAATATCTATATAAACACGACTATCCATAATATCATCAATAAATCTTAATTTTCCGACTACATCAGCACACATGCACCCCACACCATCACCTAACCACCACCACGTTTTACAGTACTGCATACATTTTATTGTTCCAAGGCAGTACCCCTCTTTCTCCAAACTCTTGCTCGGCCATCGTTTCCAAAAAGGTTAAATTTACATTCATCTGTAAAAATAACCCTTTCCCAAAATATAGGGCCATTTAAATGAACGTCTTTGTACTTAACAGCATAATCATAACGTTTCTTTTTATTGATGGGGCTAATGTACGGGTTTTTTCTAGCTATGGTCGACTTGAGTCCAACTTTTCTTAAGCAGCGAAGAACTGTATCAGCATGGACATCAACTCCTTCAGTTCTACACTACTTTTGTTGGGATTCTCGATGACTTCTCTCACAATTGTACGTCTTAATCTTTCATTAAGTTTGGATGGACGTCCCGTTTGTGGCAAACTTTCATAGCTTTCAGTTTCGTTATAACGGGTGATTTTTTTGAGGTTAGGATTTTCATGCATTAGTATTTGACAGATCACGTGGGATTTCAGACATGGTGTCAAAGAGAAAGATGCTCAGTATGCTTTGACATTTCATCATGAATAGACTTACTAACGAGCAACGCTTGCAAATCATTGAATTTTATTACCAAAATCAGTGTTCGGTTCGAAATGTGTTTCGCGCTTTACGTCCGATTTATGGTCTACATAATCGACCAAGTGAGCAAACAATTAATGCGATTGTGACCAAGTTTCGCACTCAGTTTACTTTATTGGACATTAAACCAACCACACGAATGCGTACAGTGCGTACAGAAGAGAATATTGCGTCTGTTTCTGAGAGTGTTACTGAAGACCGTGAAATGTCGATTCGTCGCCGTTCGCAGCAATTGGGTTTGTGTTATTCGACCACATGGAAGATTTTACGCAAAGATCTTGGTGTAAAACCGTATAAAATACAGCTCGTGCAAGAACTGAAGCCGAACGATCTGCCACAACGTCTAATTTTCAGTGAATGGGCCCTAGAAAAGTTGGCAGAAAATCCGCTTTTTTATCGACAAATTTTGTTCAGCGATGAGGCTCATTTCTGGTTGAATGGCTTCGTAAATAAGCAAAATTGCCGTATTTGGAGTGAAGAGCAACCAGAAGCCGTTCAAGAACTGCCCATGCATCCCGAAAAATGCACTGTTTGGTGTGGTTTGTACGCTGGTGGAATCATTGGACCGTATTTTTTCAAAGATGCTGTTGGACGCAACGTTACGGTGAATGGCGATCGCTATCGTTCGATGCTAACAAACTTTTTGTTGCAAAAAATGGAAGAACTGAACTTGGTTGACATGTGGTTTCAACAAGATGGCGCTACATGCCACACAGCTCGCGATTCTATGGCCATTTTGAGGGAAAACTTCGGAGAACAATTCATCTCAAGAAATGGACCGGTAAGTTGGTCACCAAGATCATGCGATTTGACGCCTTTAGACTATTTTTTGTGGGGCTACGTCAAGTCTAAAGTCTACAGAAATAAGCCAGCAACTATTCCAGCTTTGGAAGACATTTCCGAAGAAATTCGGGCTATTCCGGCCGAAATGCTCGAAAAAGTTGCCCAAAATTGGACTTTCCGAATGGACCACCTAAGACGCAGCCGCGGTCAACATTTAAATGAAATTATCTTCAAAAAGTAAATGTCATGGACCAATCTAACGTTTCAAATAAAGAACCGATGAGATTTTGCAAATTTTATGCGTTTTTTTTTAAAAAAAAGTTATCAAGCTCTTAAAAAATCACCCGTTAGTTCTTAAGAATAGTTTGAACTATAGATTTTGACAAATTAACGATGGCTTCTAAATTTTTTGCAGCGTTTCTGTTAGGAACTTTTTGGACTTTCTATGTTTTCAAACCTGCATTGGCTTTACATTTTCGCACCAAATAGTCTGAACACTGAGCTAACCGGGCTATTTTTTGACCGTATGGGTTGGGAACCCTTTTCAACAAGGTTCTTATTTTCTTGGCCTTAAAAGCATCACATGGACCTTTCTTTCTTACCATAGCATGTTTTCTATCTCCTGATACTTTCTACTAACATTCGACACAGTTTGATGGCAGACCTTTGATTCTTTGGGCAACCTTTTGTAGGACCAAGTTGGACTCTGATGAAAATATTTAATAATTTAAGCAAGTACTTTTATTTCGTCACACATTTTAATCAAACTAACAACAAATGAAAAGGATTGAGACATTAAACATAATAACTGACATATTTTTTAAAGATAATTTGATATAAAAAAAAGTCGATCTCACTCCTTATACGAATGTACAGTGAATTAAACGGAAAATCGGACAAGACTCTTATTAATTTTCTTTCAAGAAAAATTGCATAAAATAATTTTTTTTATAATTATATCTAAAAAAAAAACTTTTATTTAGCACATTAGCTGACGGATTTAATATAAATTTGTAAAAAAAAACAAGTAAGAAAATTATAGTCGGTCTAGACCGACTATACGATACCCTATACCATGCGTTTAGAGACCCTATCTCTCAGGCCCAACTAACTGGATATAGTAAATAAGCATAAACCAAATTCGAGTGGGATTTTTAAATTTTTTCGGCTGCAGATATGAAAAACTTCATATCGGACTCTATATCTATATGGGGACTAGGCCCTAAAATGGACCGATCCTGACCATGTTTGGTAAAGTCTCTCGTATTTTGCAAAAATATATACAACCACAATTTGAGAAGAATCAGTGCAATATTTTTGGTTTTTGATAGATTTAAGTGAAGATCGGGAAGCAGCTCTATATAGGGCCAATGACCAAGAGTTGTCCAATAGGGATCATTTTTGGACTACTGATTAATGGATGTAATATATATATACAAACCCAATTTGACTAAGATTTGTATGATAATTTGGATCTTATGACAATATATGTTGATTTCATAGGGGTCATTTGTATGGGGGCAAGGTCTGAACATGGACCGATTCTCACCAATTTCAATAGCGTTCATCCCATGGCCGATATAAGATCAAATGCCAAATTTCATCAAAATATATTCATATTTGCGACCTGCAGTTTGACTACAAGCTTTACATGGACACACAGACGGACGGACGGACGGACGGACATCGTTAAATCGAATCAGATGATGATTCTGATTCGATCGGTATAATTAAAGATGGGTGTAGGTCAAATATTTTTGGTTGTTACAAACAGCAGCACAAAGTCATTATACCCAAACCACATAGTGGTATAGGGTATAAAAAATACTTTGCAGTTAAAAAATATTCTACAATCAGCAAAATTATCCAAAATTTTAAGTCAAACGGAAAATCGGACATACAAAATACACTTCGATTATTCTAGAATTTTTCAAGCAAAAATTCAAAAATTTTATTCAGAATGAATGCTATGTGTGTAATGAAGTGGACGCTAACAGACAAAAAAAAAATAAAATGGCTCCAACAGACAAGCAGGCTTCAATATAAATGAGACACCTTATTATACGAGAAGGAAAAACTGTGAGAAATATAGCTGAAATTGTTTATAGAAGTCGTTCAACCGTACATGATGTTATTGAAAGATGCAGAGATGAATATACTTAGAGGGGAAAACAAAAGCAAAGAGGGGCTAGGAAAGATTTTAAATGATCATGATGAAAGATGCATTTTACTCGAAGTTAAGAAAAATCCCTTAAAATCCGCAGTTGAGCTACAAAAATATGTAGAAACCATCATAGAAAAGTCTGTATGTTGTGAAACAATAAGAAAGACGTTACGAAGGCATGACTTTCATGGTCGAGTTTTAAGAAAAATAAAAACCGTTTATAAGCCCTAAAAATAAATCATTACGATTAAAGTTTGCTAAAGAATATATTGCAAAAAATCAAGATTTTGGAATACAGTAAAATTTGTTTAAATTTCAGAATTTCAGAAAAAAAAAATACATCCTGATACTCTTATTTATATGTTCTTTTTTAATTCAATCTACACGGATCAAATGGAAGAACGTTGTGGCGAAAACCAAATACTGAATTTTGTTTCAATGGTGCGTGGTAAAGAAAACATATGTATGTATATTTCAAAAATTCATAACTACACTACATTTCAGCCTTCATCAGTGATTTATTGAACATTGTGATAATTGTTATGTTATAATTGAATAGATTATTTCTATATGAAATTTTTCTGCTTAGGGCGGCCGTGAGGTTTCAACCAATAACCTTCACATACATACACTCGTACTTACACTTTTTGGTTAGCGCTTTAACACACTCACCTAAAGTCAGGCCTACGAGCAGTGTGGTTAGAATCAGTTTTCATACCACACAGCTTTTACTTCGTATTAATTTCAGAAGATACAACTCTGAGCAAACAAACAATCGTTATTTTTGAATTTTTAATATTTTTTGCATTTTACTTCTGAATTTGAACCAAAAATACTAGAGCTATAGTTAAAACATGGAGGAGGTTCTGTGCTGGTTAGGGGCAGATTGTCCAGTGCTGGAGTGGGAAACTTGCATTTTATGGAATATGGGATAGATGGAATAAGGTATAGATATTTTTACCTAAATATTTTAAAAAAACAACGTAGGGCAAAGCGGAAATATTGGGGAAAAAGTTTCCAAGTTATGGCTCACTCATCACTGCCCCAAACTACAGAAACCTCACCCACAATCTCCTGACCTAAATTGTCATTGAACATACATATGTGGGATGAATTAGCTCGTAGAGTGTACAAAAGTACCCACAATAATATTACCCAATTAAAAACAGCTTTACAAACTGCGTGGAATAAAATAACTCCAGAAGTGTGTAGAAATTTGGTTAATTCTATGCCAAAAATTTGCAAAAACTTATTGAAGCTAAAGGCTATACAACAAAGTACTGAACTAGTATTTTTTATTTATTATTTTTAATAAAATTTTAACGTTATTAAAAATTTAAAATTTTGTTCGATTTTCCGTTTGACTTCCAAAAATTAAGTTTATTTATTTATTGTTATTTTTTTCGCATAAAAAATTTAAATATTTTATTTTTTCTTGTTAATAATAAAAGAAATATCTTACTTTAATAGAAATGAACATTTTCGTCAAGTCAGAGACAAAAGTTTAAATACACCCTTCAAAGTTGAAGTTTAAAGGAAAGTAATTATTTTACCAAAATTGTAAGTATGCAGATTTATTTCATTTCATATATGAGCAAAAACAGAAATAAAAAATATTTCCTTCATCGCAAACACAACAGTAAATCGAACAAACACAAAAAATTCATGACAGAAGTCTAAATAATACATATGAAAAAATTATCTGAAATACAATAAAATTTTATAAAGTTTACAAACAAAATATAATATTCCAGTATTTTGTTGGACCGCCCTGGCTGTCTATGACTGCTTGCAGATGGCGTGGCATTGATAGCCCCAAATTCTCTGTTTTAGACGGAGAATTGATATCGAGTTTATTATTTAAAGAAGATAGACAAACGTCTGACATCGTTTCACTTGTACTCTTAACTAGAGGCCATAATTCCTTAATAGTGACAGAGTAAAATTTTTCTTAGTATATCATTTGGGAAAATAAAGAAATAATTTCGATCGATAACGAATGCAACGATAACGATAACGAATGCAACGAGCAAGCAATAGGGTTTAAGTATAGAGTTTGAGGAGGGCTATGAAACTGCTTTGGAGCATAAGAAGCAGCCATTCGTTCACCGAACGTGGGGTATGCATAGGATCGTTGTCCTGTTGGAAGATCCAATGTGGTCCAATATCCAATTTACCCACACAAGCCTACAAATTTTGTTGCAATATGCTCGTGTGTTGATGTTCACCCATTATGCCATCAATATGGGCCAAATTTCCAACGCCAGCTGCTCCTATTGCTCCCCAAACGATCACAATACCACCACCGATCACACTCGTGGAACTCTGCTTCAATATCAGTTCTTCCGCAAAAATCTTTGCACGGTTTCGGTATGCACGTGTTTGCTTGTTGGTTATGTTAGCGATATCATCTGCTAGATTCGGAGCACTAACTGTTCGATTCTTGTGCACTTTCATCAATATGGGCCAAATTTCCAACGCCAGCTGCTCCTATTGCTCCCCAAACGATCACAATACCACCACCGATCACACTCGTGGAACTCTGCTTCAATATCAGTTCTTCCGCAAAAATCTTTGCACGGTTTCGGTATGCACGTGTTTGCTTGTTGGATATGTTAGCGATATCATCTGCTAGATTCGGAGCACTAACTGTTCGATTATTGTGCACTTTCCTCATAATAAAGCTAACATTTCGACGGCACTGTTTTTTGGTCTTCATCTTCTTCGTCTCGTTTATATCTCCTAAAAATATTTTGCACACTGGAAAATGGAACAATTAATAATTTTCCTATTTCTTTGTATGATTTGCCTTCTTTGAAATATTTTACAATTCAAGTTTTAACACATGACTCAATTTCTTTTCCCTTGACCATAATTATAAATTAAACTTGTACTGATAGCAATCAAAATGTATCTTATTAAAAATTTAGACTGCTAAGAAACAAATTTGATCAAAACAAATTATAACTTAAACATAATTTTTCATATGTATTTAAACTTTTGCCCTATGTTATTTTTGTTTTTATTCGATTTACCGTTATGTTTGAGTTAAATTATTTTTATACCCTCCACACGTCAGTGGCAGAGGGTTTGTAACGCATCGAAAAACTAACTTCCGACCCCATAAAGTATATATATTCTTGATCGAGTCGATATAGCGATGTCCGTCTGTCCATCTGTCTGTTGAAATCACGCTCATTCACAAAAAAAGCAATCTTACTGGATAAGGCTACAATAATATCATTTGCCATAATTCCCAGCAGGTTGGTATTGAAAATTGGCTAAATCGGGCATCATCGTGATTAGATACGAGCAAAAATATGAAGATACCTCTAAAAAAAAAACATAAAACCCAGTGTGTTTGTTGTAACAGTTTAGTGGTTGAACATTATAATTGTACAACAACATAAAAAAATGCCACAAAAAAATAATAACAATACCAAGAACACAATAACATAGCTCATGTTAGTAGTATTGCCACATATTTTTTTTATCGTTATCACGTTATAATAAAAAAAATCGCCAATATGAAAGAAAAAATGAAAACGAAAAATGGAAAATGAAAAATGGAAAATGCAGAATGGAAAATGGAAAATGTAAAATGTAAAATGTAAAATGTAAAATGTAAAATGTAAAATGTAAAATGTAAAATGTAAAATGTAAAATGTAAAATGTAAAATGTAAAATGTAAAATGTAAAATGTAAAATGTAAAATGTAAAATGTAAAATGTAAAATGTAAAATGAAAATGTAAAATGAAAATGTAAAATGTAAAATGTAAAATGAAAAATGGAAAATGAAAAAAGAAAATTGAAAAATAAAAAATTATAAATGGAAAATGAAAAATGTAAAATGTAAAATGAAAATGTAAAATGTAAAATGTAAAATGAAAATGTAAAATGAAAATGTAAAATGTAAAATGTAAAATGTAAAATGTAAAATGTAAAATGAAAAATGGAAAATGAAAAAAGAAAATTGAAAAATAAAAAATTATAAATGGAAAATGAAAAATGTAAAATGTAAAATGAAAATGTAAAATGTAAAATGTAAAATGTAAAATGTAAAATGTCAAATGTAAAATGTAAAATGTAAAATGTAAAATGAAAAATAGAAAATGAAAAAGAAAATTGAAAAATAAAAAATTATAAATGGAAAATGAAAAATGGAGAATTGAAAATGAAAAATGGAAAATGAAAAACGGAAAATGGAAAATGAAAAATAGAAAATGAAAAGTCGAGAATGGAAAATGGAAAATGAAAAATGGAAAATGAAAATTGAAAAATTAAAAATGGAAAATGAAAAATGGAAAATGAAATATGAAAAATGGAAAATGAAAATTGAAAAATGGAAAATGAAAATTAAAACATGGAAAATGGAATATGAGAATTGAAAAATGGAAAATTGAAAAATGAAGAATGGAAAATGGAAAATGAAAATTGAAAAATGGAAAATGAAAAACGAAAAATGGAAAATGAAAATTGAGAAATGAAAAACGGAAAATGGAAAATGAAAAATGAAAAGTGGAAAAGGAAAAATAAAAAATTAAAAATGGAAAATAAAAACTGAAAAATGAAAACTGAAAAATGGAAAAGGAAAATGATAAATGAAAATTGAAAAATGGAAAATGAAAATGGAAAATTTAAAATGAAAATTGAAAAATGGAAAATGAAAATTAAATATTGAAAATGGAAAACACAAAAATTAAAAATTAAATATTAAATATTAAAAATTAATAATTAAAAATTAAAAACTAAAAATTAAAAATCAAAAATTAAACTCAGGTGGAGGGTATCAAAAAATTCGGCACAGCCGAATTTAACACTCTTACTTGTTTATTTTTGTTTTTGATCATTTATGAAATCAAATAAAACTGCATACTTACAATTTCGGAAAATGTTCACTTTCTTTTAAACTCCAATTATTAAGGATGTATTTAAACTTTAGTCTCTGACTGTATGTAAGTAGGTTTGTCCGATTTTCCGTTTGATTCATTGTAGGTACCATTCCGTTTATAACTCTTTTATTTATGAACATTCAACGTTTAATACTCTACTAATCTAAAATTATAGCCTAATACTACTGAGTATGTCCATTTTGCACCACCCTCTCTCCCTGTACACAGTGAAACAGTTAACATGTATTTTTTGGGCACCCGATGTATTTACTTCCATATGAATAAACACTAACTTAAAAAATAATTAATTTTCTCCCGTCTTCTCGATATGTATATAAACCACAGTGCTTTCGGTGGCGTTATTTTGAATTCTATAATACATACACAAAAAAATCATTCAATAAATTGTGTTTGTGAAGAAAAGAAGAGAGAAAAAAACAAACATTATTTTTCAAAACTTTGTACATAAAGAAATGCATGATTGAAACAAGAAAAATGAAAAGGAAACTCCCTTTTGGAAAAATTCAAGGTCATGCGCTATGATTTTATGTACAAGCTGTTGTTGTTTTATTTTGTTTACTTATACACAGACATTCGCCATGGAACTTTCAATGAAAGTACCAAAAATAAAGTGTTCATAAAAAGAAAGTAAAGCCGAATTTGATTATAGAATAACTTGAAATGTATGTAACGCCTAAGGGCCGGTGTTTCTTTTTTTTTCTTCTTAACATATGCCAGGTTATCACTATATCAATTTCAATGTCAATTGTTGTCAGTTGTATGAAAATGGGTTGTAATATGTTGTCATTTGCAATGTATAAGTATGATCATATTTGACAAAATGTTTTCTTCAGTATATAAAAGATAACCAAGAGATAATTCTGTGGTTTTCTAGAATAACCGCGTATGTCATAAAATCAATATGTTCAGGGGAGTCAAAAAACGTTATATTTGAAATTATGGGCTCGATATAAAGTTTTAAGAGATTTTTATTTAACAGTCCTGTAGATATGGGCAATAAATACTTTATATAAAATTTTGAGTCAAAAATCTTCAGAGGAATAGATCCAAACGTCGTTTTCTTTGAAAAGAAAACTACCAATGCAACCACTTTTGTAGACATAAGTTGTTGTTGCTTGAAAAATTGATTTTTTTGTTCGTCAACAAAAAGTTAACGGGACTTAGGATGAGAATATAACGTATCAAGAAAATAGTGATAAAAATAACAGAAATAAACACACAAGTTTTTATAAGAGGTTATAAACTGAAAAATAATCCAAAATTATTTTGCATTTTTTTCATTAATAACAACGTATGTCGCTATGTGTCGTTTTCTGAGAAAATAATATGTCAGCGATCAAACGTAGGTTGACATACGTCGATAGTGCTGCAAATTAATTTAATAAACATATAAGTTACGTCGTTATTTAAAGAAAAAAACTCAGAAATGGTCAATACTAAAAAAAAAAAAAATTTAACACATGTAGAGTTAAAAATTAATATATTTGGCATCGATAACTCAAAACTGACAAAAATGGACATACGCGGTTATTCCAAAAAACCACAAATTGAAAATGAGAACTCAGTTCAAGCAATATTTTGTTTTCAGTGAATATGATATAGTGATACCAAATATTCCGGTATCAATTTTATGCAACTTTGAACTTAAACCTACATATTTCGAGTTGCTATAAAAAATATCGTGAGCAAGTGTTGACCAAAATTGATTTTATTTTTATAATTAGGTAATTATACCCTATACCACTATCTGGTTTGGGTATAATGACTTTGTGCTGCTGTTTGTAACTACCAAAAATATTTGTCCGTCCGTCTGTGTGTCCATGTAAAGCTTGTAATCAAAAAGCAGGTCGCAAACATAAATATATTTTGATGAAATTTGGTATATAAGCTTTTTTCGGCTATAGGATGAACGCTATTGAAATTGGTGAGAATCGGTCCATGTTCAGACCTAGCCCCCGTACAAATGACCCCTATGAAACAACATAAATTGCCATAAGATCCAAATAATCATATAAATCTTAGTCAAATTGGGTTTGTATGTGTTCATTACATCCATTACTCAGTAGTCCAAAAATGATCCCTACGGGACAAATCTTAGTCATAGGCCCCATATAGAGCTGCTTCCCGATCTTCACCTAAATCTATCAAAAAAAAACAAAAATATTGCACTGATTCTTCTCAAATTTTGTTTGTATATACATATTTTTGCAAAATACAAGAGACTTTACCAAACATGGTCAGGATAGGTCCATTTTTGGGCCTAGTCCCCATATAGATATATCATCCGATATGAACTTTTTCATATCTGCAGCCAAAAAAATTAATAAAAATCGCACTCGAATTTGATTTATGCTTATTTTCTATATCCAGTTAGTTGGGCCTGAGAGATAGGGTCTCTAAACGCATGGTATAGGGTATCGTATAGTCGGTCTAGACCTACTATAATTTTCTTACTTGTTTTTAATTAATATTAAAAGAAATTCAAATAATTTTATTATTGTTTCAACTTAAAATTGAGATCAAAACAAACAATAAAAGTACGAAAAAACTCGAAAAAAAATCTCGCGCGTGGTTTGACGAAGTAAGACGGTGGAGGGTTAAAAACCGTTTTAAGCTGAATTCACACTGGTACTCAAATCTACTAGATTTGAATTGTATTATACTTATTTTCAAATCATGGTTTATATGACATACATACATATTTCACAAATCAGCTGATTTGTATTGGCTACAGCTGTTTCCCTATATAAACGATTAGTTTAAAAAACCGTGTCAGCTGCATTTTTTCTCTCGTCAAATAGACACTCATCATTCATTTGGTTTTTTATCTAAACACAGATTACTGTTTTTACCTTTCATATAAGTATACCTACAATATCTACACCCTTCGTTTTACATAACCGTTTTATTACATAATCGAAGTTTTTAAGTTTTGTCAATTTTTTTTATACCTACCTACTTTTTTTAAAATAAAAATTTATATTTTTGTAGCGATTAGCAGTATAAAAATCCATTTATTTTTGTATATGGAATATCTACCAGGCTGGAACTAGATTAGCATAATAACAATCTAGAATATTCTGACGTATGGACGTGTACATTTACAAGAATTTTACGATATTTTTCGATTTTTATTGTGGCGTACGTGATTATTTGTGGACCGGTTGTATGTAATTCAAATACATAACGACAAAACTACATATACCTACAAGTTGTTGTTTTTTAATTTTGGGCGAAGCTTCAGTTTGTTTTTGTTTTCTTATTTCATATACTCGGTGAATACAAGTTTTTTTTTAAATTTTTGTTTTGGTTTTATTTTCTTCATTTTCATGTGTGTTATTTGTAGGGCTGTGTGTCTGGTTTGGTTTTCTGATATTGTTGCTATTGTTCTACTACAGTAAAAGTTCGTTTGTTATTGTTTGGTCTCCCCTTAATTTGATAAAATAACAAAAAAAAATAAATAAATAAATAAGAAAAAGTAAATTTTGATATACCTACACATAGATTGACTTTAATTTGCGACGCAATTTTGTTTTTGCGACAAATATTTGGCAATGTGTTTTAAATTTTTAACTCAAATTCATCATCGTTTACTTAACAAAAAAATCATCAAAATTTAAATATAAAAATTTTATGTTTGCAATAAAAAAAAATATATATCTTGTAAGATCTGTACCATGACAGAAAATGTGTTTTTTGAAAAACAGAATATTTACAACGCATTTTGATAAAAATAAACGAATTCAAGGTTAAACCGGACAAAGTAAACATAAAAATAAAAGAGAACAAGGGATAACATGGAATAATAATACAAAACAAAATATAAAACCGGTTACCTATACACACGCAAACACATAAGTGTATAGCAAATATGAGGGAAAAGAATAAATAAAAACAACATAAAAAAACACATGACTTCTATTTTTTTCTTTTTAGCCGGACCAACTGCAACCAACCATAAAAAATTACTGCGTCTGAATTAAAAAAGAAGAAAACTACTAAAATCGAAGTATTCTTCATGAAATACGTGTATCGTCGCCATATATGTGTATGTGTGTTTTTCCACAAAGCTTTAAGAGAATTTATTCTTAATATTAAATATTAGATACTTCATTTAAAACCAGTTGGTATCTTTAAAAATTAAAAAGAGACGGCTTAAAAGCTGAAGTTACAGAGTACGCGTCAACGCTTTTTGTGATATGACAAAAAGTTAATGTAGTGTATTACCATAGAGTAGGGGGGTAAACGTACTGCTTTTCGGTCACCTTCTAGTAAGAAATAAACAACAAAAAGTGTGAACCTTTGTATTAAGGAACCTTTATAAAACGTTATTACAACGCTAGAAAAATTCTCCCATGGTTGCAAGTTCACAAATTGAGTCTCAGTTGGCCAACATTTGTCTAAGAAGTAACATCGCGAGTTTTACTAAAATTTTATTTTGGTGGTACGAGATTTTTAATTGAAAAGTTAAAGTTTTTTATTAAATTAATTTCCATATATTTTTTTTAAATTGGAAACATTAGTTTTAAATATAATTTTTAGAGATTAAAAAATTAATTGCTTTTTAATTTTATTAGTAAAAATTTGCTTGACCATATACTAGTACACAGTTTTGCAATGGCGGCCGACTACTGAAAAAACATAAAATGTCGTATATTGGCTTGAAATTTCCTACCAACATTATTGCAAGGATATCTTACCGAAAAATTAGATCTCTCTCGATTACTCCCAAAATTTCAGTTTTCGGCCTAGGTAAAATGAAACTATATTTTAACTGGCCGAATTCAATTTTTTCGCTCCAATACCTATGGGTACGTTCGTAAATGCAGTAGTTATAAAAGTAAAACGTTCAAAAAGGCATCACTTGGCAGCACTGAGATCCGTCAAAAGATTTTTTATGCAAACAATTGGCAGTGCTGCCGCAAATTTTTGCAACTATGGCATCTTTTTAATTACTGATGCAATAGACCGCGAAGTTTAAAAAAATTAAACATTGGTGCTGAATGGAAGAGTAAGTAAGTAGTGCATTAAATAAAAATTTTTAATACAAATTTAAATAATATCGTTCTTTTTCGTTTTAATTGATTTCTAATAACCAAAGTTCGTGTCATCTTTCTTTTAATTCTGTTTTTATTATAAATTTAAAAATTTGTAATTTTTAGAATCAAGATTTTCAATAATATTTGTTAATGTTATTGTCGTAAACACGTTTTTTATCTTTTGCAAAACGGTTTAAAAAGCAAACTCTGTGCAATTGTCGAGCAGTGACAAAGCATCTGCAACAACTGATCACGCATCAGCAACAATACTTGGCATAACTGCCGCAGTGGTGCACATATCTACTGCATTTACGAACGTACCCTATATTTCATTAAAAATACATATTGTTATCTATATATTAATACGTGAAGGTAAATTTGTAGTTCCCTTTTTAAGCAATATGCGGGCACGGAGGAGTGTGAAAATTGGCAAAGTTATAGTTCATATGGAGGAGAAGCTGAGAATGATAAAATTTATGTTTAATCTGTCTTAAAAATATATTAAATTAAATAAAATATTTCTAATAATAACAGGGTGTAACCTGTTAATGAGAATGATTTAAATTATATATCAGATGCTCTGTTTTGAATTGTAAATTGCTAAAATTGATTAAGATACCTTTAGGCTCATTCAAATATTCATAAATTTTTTTTATATCAATATTGGGTGCACTATTATTTAGTATATATATAAATGATATGCCTAACATATTAAAAAAATGTGAAATTATTTTATATGCGGATGATACTCTCATATACACGGAAGGAGATAACGAGAACCAATGCCAAAACAATATGACACAGGATATAAAGAATATTAATATATGGTTAAAAATGAATAAACTGAAACTAAATGAACAGAAAACAAAAATAATAGAAATAAATATGACTAGCAATGCAAACTTTATAATAAATGGTGAAATAATAGAAAAAGTGAGACAAATAAAATACCTTGGTTTCATTATTGATAAAGAACTAAAATTCAACGATCACATAGAGTATATTTGTAAGAAAATCGGTAAAAAAAAAAATTGGTTGTTTCAAAAGAATTAGGAATAAAATATCACCAATGACAGCAATAAATATATATAATACCATGATAAAACCACACTTGGAATATGGTTCGACAATTATATATACATGTTGTAGAGCAGCACAACTGGACAGACTACAAAAATTGCAAAATAAGGCAATGCGGACAATTCTAAGATGCAACAGGTATACACCAATAGCTATAACGTTAGATGCATTCAAGTGGATGAGTATAAAGCAAAGATTGGAATTAAATACTTTAATGTTTATACAAAAAATAAGAAATGGTAATGCGCCAGAATATTTAAGCGAGCAACTAAATTATGTAGGAGATGTACAGCCGTATAGACTAAGAAATGCTGAAAATTTTAGAATACGAGTCGCCACAACGGCAATGCAGCGATCACTTTTCTACAAAGGACTTAAATTATATAACTTAATTCCAAATAATATAAAAAATGAGAGAAATGAATGTGTCTTTAGAAGAGAATGTGTAAAATTTATAAGAAATAATCGTGTTTTTATAGAGCTAAAATTGAAAATTAAACTATTTATGAAACATGTAAACATTGTGAACATTAAAAGTATTAAAAATACTGATAAATAAAATTAATAAATAATTCCAAAAACATAGTTCATACAGCTTATGCTGCGGACCTATGCAGGGTGGATTTATTTCTATTATTATTATTATTATTATTATTATATATGTACATATATGTTTATAGATTAATAAAACATTGGAAGACAAAAATTGAATAAAAAAATAGATTTACCTAGAATTTGCACTTGAATTTCTAGTGCTGGGCTATACTAGTTATTATTATGCATTACTTTTAGTAATGTCAGTAATGCAGAAATTCATCAATATGACCATAAATCAATGGAAATGGCTTTGAAGTTAAGGCAGTTCAATTACAATTACAATTTTATTTGGGAAACGCTATGTGACTTCCAAATTTATTTACTAAAGAAAGAACATTGTATTTTTCTTAATTGGCCGAAACAACTGGTACATTTACCCTACATACAAAAATTTTACAAAGCGTGGACGGAAAAAAGTTTAACTTTTTCAAGTATTATAGGCTGCATGACAGCTAGTCAGTCAGCTATTCTTGTTAAAGTTAAATAAAAGTAAAATAAATTTCTGTAAACATGTGCAAAAAGGTAATATAAGACACAAATAAGGAATAAAAATGAGTATTGAAAACAAAAAAAAACAAAAAAAAAAAACAAAACAAAAAAAAAAAATAGAAACAAATAAGTTTCTATGTAAGTTACAGTATTGTCAGAACATTAAGTTAAGAAAGCTCAAAAAGTGTTATTGCCAAGACGAGTGGTCTTCACCTTCAGCTTAAGAAGTAACGTGTAAGTGTTAAATTCGATTATGCCAAATATTTGATATCCTTCACCCGTGTTCTAAACTCAATTTTATACCTATTTTTAGTATTTTCATGTTTTTTTTTTTATTGAATCGTTTATTTCAAAAATCAGTCCAAGCAACAAAAAAAAAAAAAAAAAAAAAAAAAAGAATTGATTTGTTGGGCGATTACTGTTTTTAAATGTAAATACATCGCTTAATGCAAAAACAATTAAAATTTTTGCCCCCCTGTGATGCTGAAGCGAAGTCGAGAAATCTTTGTTTAGTGCAGAAAGAAGGCAAGTGACAGTTTCTAGGAAATTTTCTTTGATTTACTCAAAAATCGATAATTTGTTGTTTGACTGGTTTTTGAAATAAACGATTCAATTGAAAGAAATTATTAAAAGGAATGAGTATGTTTTATTTTTGTTTATTGGTTTATTAGCGATGCATACACATTTTTCTCAGTTTTTTTTTTTTCACAAAAAAAAAGATGTGTTTGCTTCGCTGATACTGTTACGTTTAAACATTTTCACTATTTTTAGTTTTTTGTATGAAATTTTATCAGAGTATCTTTACATATTCGTACGTCATTCCTCTCTCGCCTGGTTGGTCTAGAGCATTGATGGGCACACAATTTTGTCAATTGTGTTAGTAAGCAAGAGAGAGTAAAAAATTATTTTAGTACACTCATAAATGACAGTTAGTAGTATAAGGCATGGTGTACAATATAATAATGTTTAATTTTTATCGATATTTCGGCAAATTTCGTTTGCCATATTTTAGAGAAATATAAATCATAAAAAAAATTATTACTACACATGAATCACAAAAATTAACAAATAAATAATTTTATTAAAAAAAAAAAAATATCACTGAATATTTAAGGCACAGAGTAAAAGATTTTAGTTCTACAAATGTTTTGATTTTTAATAATAATAATAATAATAATAATAATAATAAAAATAAAAATAAAAATAATAATAATAATAATAATAATTAAATAAAATCTCCCACATTTGTACTTTTATGGCAGTTTCGAAGTAGTAAAATGTTTTTTAATTGTGATGAAGACAATTTATTCCGTTGTTTAGAACAAATGAATTTCAAATCGGAAAAAATTTGTTCGCAGAGATAAGTTGAGGGAAATAAAGATAAACAAATAAGAGAAATTTTTTTAAGTTCGGGATATACTTTGCCGTCCAAATTTTTCCAGAACTCTAAAACATTAATATTTTCTTGAACATTTACTTCGCTTCGAAGTATTATAAGTTCAGATTGTATTTGAAACTCAGAGTTTATTACATCGCAACTAAAAGGGTTTTCAAAAATATTTAGAAGAGGTTGAAAATTTTCAAAATCCTTAAACCTATCTTGAAAATTATGGAAAAGTGTTTCAAATATTTCTATATATTCAATTATTTCAACATTTTCCTGATTTCCAATAATAAGTAGAGTTTTTGGAAAGTTTGAGAAATCTCCGTCCTGAATTTGGCAAAGGAGTAAAAATAGTTTCGTTTTAAAATCGAAAAGGATTTTAGACAAATCACATATGCTTTTTTCTTTTCCTTGTAATTGTAGATTAAATTCATTTAAAAGCATAGTTGTATCAGCTAAAAAAGCTAAATCTAAAATAAATTTGTTATCTTTTAAATACTGTAATAAGCATTTATCTAAACCCTCTGCTTCTAGAAACTGTTTCACTTCTTCCCTTAAATTAAACAGTCTGTTTAAACAATCACCTCGGCTTAGCCACCGAACTTCTGTAAACATTTTCAAATCATTGTGTGGAGCATTTTTTATTTTTAAAAAGTTTACAAATTTTCTGTGAGTAAGCGAGTGATGTCCGCCTCGTATTTTATTTATTATCTGCTCTGCAGTCTTCATAGCTGGGTGGGTACTTATAAATTTAGAGGCAAGAGCGGCCTGATGAATTATGCAGTGAAAGCTATTAATTCCAAAGTAATGTTTTTCCAACTGTCCTACAAAACCTTCGTACTTACCCTTCATAACATTTGCTCCATCTGTGCAAACGCCAGCGAATTTGTTACAGTCTATAACGGTAAGCAGTTTTTCGTTGACAACATCAAACAACAACTTACCTGTCACATTTCCATGAAATGTTTCAAGAGAAAACATTGCTTCATAAACATTATATTTTATGTCTACACATCGAACGCAAATTACTAATTGGCAGAGATCGTTAATGTCGGTGCTTTCATCTAAACAAATAGAAAAAAATTCGCAATTACTTAATTTTTCCCTAACCGCAAATTCAATAGATGTTCCTAATTTAACCGTTCGCCGAGCTAAAGTTCTACGGGACAAGGGAACAGATTCCATAAAATTAGCATTATAATTAAGTTTTTGCATAGTTTTTTTCAGTATTTCTTTAACGAAAATACCATCCGTAAAAGGTCTGCCGTGTCTGACAATATCTAAGCTTACTGAGCTAGAAATTTCCATTTTTAATTTATTGTCTACCTTTTTTTCTTTTACTTCCTCTTCTAACAAAAAACCCTTTAATTTATCAAAAAAAAAATTTGCTTATTTCTATTAAAAAGCTCTTCTTTTTCCTCCTCCTTTAGTTTATTCATATTACTATGAAAACAATCATAATGCCTTTTAATTACTTGTTGTCTATATTCCTTAAATGTTTGATAACATAAAAGGCATTGTACCTGACCAAATGCATTTTTCAACATACAATATTTTTTGAGTGTCATCATTAATTTATTTTCTCTAAACTTGAAAAAAACTACTAAAGCTTCCGTTGAACATGTGCATTCGTCAAGATCTCACAGACGACTAAACACAAGAGCATAAGAATGCATGTGTATAGGTATTTAACAATTGTTTAACTAAATGCCCATGAATGGTCTAGAGGATGCAAATGGAATAGAAACTGCTGCAGATTACAAATTACGACCAACATTTTAAGCCTAAGTAGTGAGACCAACTCGACCTAGTACGGACAGGCAAATGTTTTCAACAGATGGACAGACGGACATCGATATATCGTCTTTTCCCTTTATAAAGATCATTAATATATATAGTTCTCTCTCTGGAATTCATTTCGATGAGTTACAAATGGGTTGACAAACTAATATATATCCCTTTGCCCATTTATATTTTAAGTACCTTCATATATCAGCATAAATTAATTTGCTGGAAAGTCAAATTTAATTTCAGAAACACATAAGAATAAAATAGTTTTCAAGATAAAAAAAAAAAAAAAAAATAAGTAAAAAGTTGTTTTAGAGTTTTTCTGCATTTTTGTACATTCAAAGTATATCTTAGAAACTAATTTAAGACGATCTAAGATCCACTTGAAATTACATATATATGGATTCACATATCTATACTACAATGTTTAACAAGCGGAAGGAATTTACTCTTTCAATAACTGTATGGGAAAGCAGCAGGATAAAATATGATGGAGAAGAAAAGACAAACAAAAAAAAAAAAAACTTAATGAAATTAACAAAACACAAGGGGAACTTTAAAATATATGTACATGTATACAACAAAAATAAAATTAAATAAAACAACAACAAAAACAAACATAACAAAAGCAGCTGTGGTTACGTTACTTTGTTTAAAAATGTAAATAAATTATAATTTTAATACAAAACATTTTTTTATTGAACAATTGTGTTTAACTTTCAACATATAATAATTTTACGTTCTAGAAGAAAATAATATGAAATTTATAAACAATCTGGGACCTTCTCGCTGCAAAAGATCGTTCCAGCTTAACTTCAGAAAAAGAAACAAAACTAAAAGTATTTGTTTTTATGCTGTTGACAAAACATTGGAAATCTTTACTATACAACAATTGAAGACTTTCCCTCTAATTTTGGTTCCAATATTTTTTTGGGTACCCAGTATTTTTCATATCCATTGAAATTTCTAGCCACTCTGACTTAACTGCCTTAACTGAGAGCTGCCTTGTTTGTGTGTAATTTCGTATCAATGTTTTTCGATCTACTATTTCCCTTACATTTCCTATGGGACTGAGATCTGGTAATTGGGTTAGTCTTTCCAAAACACAAATGTCCGTTTTAATAGTCGATTATCTTTTATCCCAACGAGAAACTGACGATTAAAGAAATTTCGCTTTCTCAATGTCTGGTTTGCTTCTATTTTGTCGCAAATCTAACCGGTACTCATCTGCCAATTATTTATTTATCGTACAGATAAATTATTCTACCAACTTTCATATCAATTTTTAGAGGCATTGCCAACTGAACATAATTCTCTCAACTTTCATACGTATTTTGAGAGGCATTGCCAACTGAAAAAAATGCTTTTACCGGTACATTGAGAAAACCAAAATTTTTAACCGGCAGTTTATCGGTCCAATAAATTTATGCCCTGGTTAAGTAACAGGCAGTTTGACGATACATTGAGAAAACCGGCAGAACTGTATTAGATTGTAGCCATTCGGTTACAACTTTGGAGGTATGTTTTGGGTTATTGTCATGTTGGGACTTCCAAACCAGGGGCATATTTTCCTCCACGTATGTATACTTCACGTCGTTTATAATTTGCCTGTATCCAATTCCAGTTCGAGTATCTTTTACAACATGAATTGGACCCATTTCTTGGCCCGAAAAGCAACCCCATACTATAATATTGCCACCGTCAAACTTAGTTTTATTCGTTAATTTTGGATCTAGTCTTTTTCCCGTTGTTTGTCGCAAAAACGCTCTTCCATCATGGCCTCTTTAATTATACTTGGACTCATCTGAAAAGAGGACAGTATTCCAATTCCGTCTTGACCAGCTCATGCAATTCTTTAGCAAAATTAATGCAAGCCAGACGATTTTTCTCTGATATCAATGGTTTCTTTTTTATCTTTTTTTTTTTTTTTTTTTTAAGCCTAGTTCCGCGAAGCCGAGTGGCTTGTCTGCAGATTCTAATTTTTGGCTAGAGAGAATTTCGATTATTCGAAGACAGCTGTTTTGCTTCAGTTGTTTTGTTTTGTTTACAAATTTAAAAATTTTTGTGGAAATTAAAAGTAAAACTTTTTTTAAATCTTTAATAAATTAAAAAAAAAATACAAAAAATGTTCAGTGTAGCGTTTCTGATGGTAGCTGAAGCAGAAGAGCAGCTGCAGGACAAGACGGAGCAAAGCATGCAACATCAGGGTTGGCTTGCATTGTGTTTAAAAGAACATGAATTTGTTTTTTGTTTGTTGCTTTTGACCTGAAAGCAACAGTAATGCCATAATAATATTATTATACAAAATTTTAAATGATATATATTACTTTTTTTCATAAAACTATTAAATACATACATTTTTCGCAGCACTCCCTCTCAATTTTTTGGCGGAATTATTCCCAAATTATTCTCCCTTTTATTGACATTCAGAATAGCTACTTTTTTTCCCGGGGAAGAGATTCCCATTTTCGAAGTTCTTTTAGAATAAGGGTAGAGGGAAAAGAGAAAAAATTCCCGAGGAGATTTTATTAAGAATAGGGGAACAGGGAATAGGGAAAAAATTCCCAGGGCATTGTTATTGAGAATTGGGCTGTATATCTCACAAATTTTCTTTTGCTTAAGACTATTGAAAAATATATTTAAATAACGGTTAAGATTTTATACATTTTCTTACATACCATTTTCTAATTTTATTGTTTTAATTAACTCTGATATGGAATTTTAAAAGTTTCCATTATTTTGTCATCACTGAAAATATTTCTTTTTGTTAACTTTCGATTTGTTAACACGAAATTATTAAAAGAAAACAAAATAGACAACTTTAGAATTTTTTTTAAAAGTTTCCAATGTATAACCACCCACTACATTTTTTGTTGTTTTCCATTTACATTTTGTAAGTCGTTTTGCGTTGTATACAAATTACAGAAAATTTCTTTTGATTCAACTGAACATGTACAGTTTGGCTTTGGAAAAGTAAAAAACAGAAGGTAATCTCTGCGAATCGGAAAGAAATTGTACGCCATTATTAGAATGGAAGATCAACCCTACTACTCTACATATAAGGTCTGTGCCAATTAATTTTTCTGTTTACAGAGACTTTTGGAGAAATCATTGGTAAGATGATGATTTTTCAATTACTTATGTATTTTTAAGTCACATTAATGTACGCCTCAGTTGATGGACACCCCTCTAAATAAGAAAAAATAAATGTGTACCACACTTTGAATTGCAAAAATATAAAATATGGTAATTGAATTGTGACATTTTTTACGGTTGATGTGAGAAGATTGAAATGAAAACTGTTTAAAGTAACGGCAGTGCAAACACTCCAGACGACAATATCCGCTGATGGGATGTATGAACGTAATTTAATCAGCTAGCAAAATATTCTAGACATTCTGTTATATTCCAGGAATATAAGTGAAAAAAGAAATACATTATATAATTGAAATGAATTAATAAAATATGGTTAAAGAAGCATCCTCCAGACGGAACGTTTGTATAGCAAACTACAGTTAATAGTGCATTTATAATAAGATTCTAATCTACTAGATCTGATTTTGGATCCTTATACTACAAACAAGTAAGAAAATTATAGTCGGTCTAGACCGACTATACGATACCCTATACCGTGCGTTTAGAAACCCTATCTCTTAGGTCCAACTAACTGGACATAGAAAATAAGCAAAAACCAAATTTGAGTGGGATTTTTATTATTTTTTTGGCTGCAGATATGAAAAAGTTAATATCGGCTGCTATATCTACATAGGGACTAGGTCCAAAAATGGACCGATCCTGATCATGTTTGGTAAAGTCTCTTGTATTTTGGAAAAATATATACAAAAAAAAATTTGAGAAGAATCCGTGCAATATTTTTGTTTTTTAATAGATTTAAGTGAAGATCGGGAAGCAGCTCTATGTGGGGTCAAAGGGATCATTTTTGGACTACTCATTAATGGATGTAATGAACGCATACAAAGCCAATTTGAGTAAGATCTATATGACAATTTGGATCTTATGGCAATTTATGTCGATTTCATATGGGTAATTTGTATGGGGGCTAGGTCTGAACATGGACCGATTCTCACCAATTTCAATAGCGTTCATCCCATGGCTGATAAAAGCTTATATACCAAATTTCATCAAAATATATTCATATTTGCGACCTGCAGTTTGATTACAAGGTTTACATGGACACACAGACGGACGGACGGACGGACGGACGGACATTGTTAAATCAACTCAGAAAGTGATTCTGATTCGATCGGTATAATTAAAGATGGGTCTAGGTCAAATATTTTTGGTTGTTACAAACAGCAGCACAAAGTCATTATACCCAAACCACATAGTGGTATAGGGTATAAAAAATAAAATCAAACAAGAAAATTAGGGGCAAATAAATTTAAATTATCCTGCAATAATTAAAAAAAAAACAGAAATCAAATTTTATGGATAGTAACAATGGGCCTATTGCAGGACTAAAGGTGAGACGCCCAGCATGAATTTCGACTCATCGAAATTTCACATGAATTTAAAATAAAGATGATTTTAATTTTATGGATATCTTTTAAGGCCATTGATAGGATCCTAGAGAAAATGCCCAGCTTAGATTAAGTCCGTTTGCTTGTGGGATCATAAGGATCTTGTTATCCAACTCAACGAAAGAGCGACAGAAATTTAACACAGCTGATTTAAAGGCCAATTGTAGGACTGTAAGAAAAATGGCCGACATCGATCATATATCGGTTTATTGGTGGTTCATGAAGAGTCCATAACTTGGTTTGCTTTCCAACTCATCTGAGGAGCGTCAGAAATTTAATTTAATATTAAAACAAAAAGTAATTTTATGGTTTGCATTCAAAGGCTTATTTTGGGACTTCAGAGGAAAAATGCCAACATGGTTCATATCTCACGGTTCGTAGACTTATGTACTATTGAATAGATACGTCTCATTTTCCGAATCAACGGGAGCTTAGAAAAATTAAACTTAAATGCACAACTCTATAGCTAGTACTTCCCCAATTTGGTATTATATTTATTGTTTTCAATTTCTGTAAAACTACTTAAGAATTGTTTTTTTTTTAAATCAATTTAGTAAAAAAAAAAATCATGTGAGTCCGATCACAGGGGATATGTGTAATCATCTAGTAATTAAAGATTTTTTATGGCACTTTTTTAAAATCAAACAGAAAGCGTCATCTATAGTATCTCTTATAGTAAACAACTGTAGGACACTGCTAATATGAAAATATTTATTATTATTTATTATTTCAATTAGATAATTTTTAATATTTTGATTTTTATGTTTCATTTTTCGTTTTTCATTTTTAATTTATTTTTTCATTTTCTATTTTTAATTTTTCAAGTATCGTTTAGGTGCACCACCCCGATTTTTTTTTTTTTTTTTTTTTGGAAATAGGGGTATTTGAGGTGATTTCGGAAACCCATATTTTCCGAGTTATGGACCTCAAAAGTTTTGACATTGATTTCGATATAACTTGAACAATTCTTATCGGATTTGAGCAATATATGTATCAATTGAAAGCTTATTAAATTGCCTTTATTTCAAAATAAAAAAAGTTCGAAATCCTTTAACCCATTGTGCATTTTTGATAAAGAGTTTTTGAGAAAAGCTGTAATTATCAGACGAAATTACGTATATAAGGTATGTATTTGCACATTTACAGTAAAAGTAGGGGTCACAAGCTATTTTTTGGTGTCTATTATGACTTTTTGACTCTTAAAGTGCTGGATATATTAGGAGTTAAAGTTGGATATTATTTTTTTTTTCGCGATTTACTCGTTTCAGTGTAGCTTAGCTAATTGTAATTTTAGCTTAGCAAGTTGTAATTTTTTTTTTATTGTTTTTGTTTTTTTGAAGTGTTAATATTGATTTTGGGGTTATGAAAATCGCGTGATTTTTAAAACAAAATTTTCATAATAGGACGGAGAAGAAATGAGGGGATGCTTTAATACCATGTGAGATAAGGCCATGATGGCTTTATCTTGTCTTATGTCTTCCCGGAGACACTAAAGTTAAGTATTGAAATCTGGCTTCGCATACTAGTTTTTCTGCGTGGGTTTTCTAATCCAGTAGGACACGGCAGGTGGCTTCGCTGAATAAAGTTTTCCTGCATACGTCACAGGCGAATTTCCCAACAAAATTTTCATAATAGTCTCATTAAAAGTCAATAATATCTCCGGTCCTGGATGGGTTAAAGAGGACAAAATATATATGTAGCTAGTGGGCCCAGCTTTCATTCAGTTGCTGTAAATACAAAAATGTTATAGATCATTTTATGAGATAATGCCACGTTTGCGAAAAAAAACTTTCCCAAATATACAAGATATTTTTTTAAAAAAATTTCCATTTCTAGTTAGAATTGTTAAGTCGAATTTTTTAAGAAAGTGTTGTTTTTAGTGTTATGGGTTTTTGTTATTTGTGCAATAAAAAAAAAAACAAAGTTGGACCCCTAATATCTCCGGATTACAAAGGGTTAAAAGGTCGAACTATATCTTAAATAAAAGCTGTTAATCCTATGAATGTACTAATTAACATATATTTTGTTGTTGTAATAGCGTTTTATTGAAATAAAATGAATTATTTACAAAAAACTGCATCTTAAAAAGAAAGAAAATTATTTTGTTCCATAATGGGTTAATGGATTTCGAACTTTTTTATATCAAATTAAAGGTACATTAATAAGCTTTCATATGATATATGTATATATTGCTAAAGTCCGATTAGAATTGTTCAAGTTACATATAAATCAATGTCAAAACTGTGGAGGTCTATAACCCGGGAAATATGGGCTTCCGCAAAAAAAAAAATATTTTGCTGGAATCGCATTAAAAAGTGGAACGAGTGGTGAAAACTTGGAACGGATCGGAGAGGTGCACCTAAACGAGACTTAAGCCTTCATTTTTAATTTTTATACCCTATACCACTATAGGCCAGTTTACACTATCACACTTTGTAATACGATCTGTCAGAAATTCGAGTATTATGAAAAAGTCGTATAATGTAAAAAGCTTTTGTTATGAAATTGACAGTCTGTAGGATTTCATTTTCGAAGTCCGATGGTTTTTGAAACATTTCTAAAAACTTGCCATTTTCATCGGACCAGAGTTGTTTTTTTTTTTGGTAATATTAAAAAAATGGTAAACAAAAACAAAGAAAGTGAAAATAAAATATAAATTTCAAAATAAATTTGCTTATTATTCTAAACAGCTGTTTTCATAAGACTTGAGTGTTATGGTGTAAATGGCCTAAGTATGCAGAAATAATGTCGGTACGACTTTATGACAGTCCGATGAATTTCATCGGATTTTTATTTCGAAAAATCATACGACTGAGTGGTATCATGTAAATTGGCCTTATGTGGTTTGGGTATAATGACTTTGTGCTGCTGTTTGTAACAACCAAAAATATTTGACCTAGACCCATCTTTAATTATACCGATCGAATCAGAATCTCTTTCTGAGTTGATTTAACAATGTCCGTCCGTCCGTCCGTCCGTCTGTGTGTCCATGTAAAGCTTGTAATCAAACTGCAGGTCGCAAATATGAATATATTTTGATGAAATTTGGTATGTAAGCTTTTATCGGCCATGGGATGAACGCTATTGAAATTGGTGAGAATCGGTCCATGTTCAGACCTAGCCCCCATACAAATTACCCATATGAAATCGACATAAATTGCCATAAGATCCAAATTGTCATATAGATCTTACTCAAATTGGGTTTGTATGCGTTCATTACATCCACTAATGAGTAGTCCAAAAATGATCCCTTTGACCCCATATGGAGCTGCTTCCCGATCTTCACTTAAATCTATTAAAAAACAAAAATATTGCACTGATTCTTCTCAAATTTTGTTTCTACATATTTTTGCAAAATACAAGAGACTTTACCAAACATGATCAGGATCGGTCCATTTTTGGACCTAGTCCCTTTATAGATATAGCATCCGATATGAACTTTTTCATATCTGCAGCCAAAAAAATTAATAAAAATCCCGCTCAAATTTGGTTTTTGCTTATTTTCAATGTCCAGTTAGTTGGGCCTAAGAGATAGGGTTTCTAAACGCATGGTATAGGGTATCGTATAGTCGGTCTAGACCGACTATAATTTTCTTACTTGTTTATTTTTAATTTTGTATTTTCAATTTTTTTTAATTTTTATTTTTAATTTTTTATTTTTAATTTTTCATTAATTTTCCATTTTTTTATTTTTACTTTTCATTTTTCATTTTTTATTTTTCATTTTTCATTTTTAATTTTTTATTTGCACTTTTTATTTTTAATTTTTCATCTTAAATTTTCAATTTTTTTTTAATTTTTTTTTTATTTTTTATTTTTCATTAATTTTCCATTTGTTATTTTAATTTTTACTTTTCATTTTTCATTTTTCTTTTTCATTTTTCATTTTCAAACAGGTTATTACATATCATAATTTTTTCACCAATACAATCATAAGTTACACCGATTTGTCTTACGGCTCACATCCCTACAAGAAATGAATGACTGAAACTAACACATAAACAATTTTTGTACTAACACATTTGCAGTTTTTTTCTATTTAAAAACATATGACTGTCATTGTTGCTGTTGTTAAGGTTTAGGAAAGGTAAGTAATTAATTAAATTAAAATTAAATTAAAAAGTTCAAGTTAATTTTTGTTGTTTCTTTAGGATTCTTCAAAATATGTCAGTGGATTCGTTAGTGCAATTCTCAATTGTGGTGGCACGTCCCTCCATTATACCCTTCCACAATATATTTTTTGCTCGCTTGTGGCCTATTCCTGTTGGATCGTTAACTTAAGATATTGCTGTAGAATCTTCACAAACTTTCAATCTAGAACTTTTATACCTCTTAGGAATCGCATAAATATATTGTTAATAGATGCGCAATCACCAAATGAACTTATTAAGGTAATGTACTGACATTTTATTAAAAAGTCTAGCTAGAAACAAAGTAAATCTTGCAGAATTTTACATTAATCCTTATATCTATCTTTCAGTCTGTTGCCATAACATGGATATGTTTTTTTTAATATTTGGCTCGAATGTTTTAATTTATGCCATTCTGGAATATAGTGTGGAATATAATGTTGATAATATGAATATTAAGGAATGTGCAGTATCCATAAATTCGTCCATAATGAAATTAATTTTCAAAAGAATAAAGATCTAAAAATATTGAACAAATTGATTTATGGAGGTATTATCACAATATCTCACACACCGTTCTGTACAAACAATTTTCCAAATGGAGTGTATCAGTTTTGGCCGAAATTGTTAATTCACAACACACAAAAGGTGAGCTTTAATATAAATTGTTGATATATATGTGTTATAATATATTGTTTTCTTTAAGAACCTACTGATTGCACTAAGGCCCATTACCGGAAATTTCTATTGAGTTTAGTCAATTTATTCAGTGCTAAGTTACGAACCGCTTTGAGGGATGGTTCGAGTGAAAAGTCAGCAAACATTGTCTCAAAGTTATCGACACGTTTCGGAATTGGTGATATTGTTGTGTTTTTAATATATTGTTTATTTCTATTTTTGAATTTTTGATTTTTAATACAATAAATAAATATAAATAAAAAATAATAAGTCGTGTTTCATTATAATCAAGCGTGACCGGTCAATGATGATGTATATAGCCATCAAGTATGACCGGTCAGCGATGATGGATATATCTATCATCGTTGACTACTAAACAGCGGTAGAGTGAGCAGTTCAGATATATATTATATGGTTTACATACTTTCATAGGTTAGAGTAAGATGCAAAATCACATGTACACAAAAGTTTCGGTCAGTTTTGGCATATTTGCCTTAATAAAATGATAGAAACTTTGTTCTACGCGATGACCGACACTTTAGTCAGTAGTGCCGGTCATATCACCGGTCAAATGACCGTCACTGTTCTTGTAGGGATGTTACGCTGTTTTTGTGATTGTATTGTGAAATAGAAATTTACCCCCTGCGTGTATGTTTACACATTAAAAATATTCTATGGGTTAACTTCACCTAAAAGATTTTTTATTAAAAATCGACGTTTAATTTAATTTCTAATCAATCCAATCTTTGAAAAATGTCGATGTAATCTATTAAAATTTGAATTTACCCAATTACCCAATAATTTCCAAATAGAATAACTCAAAAGCAAAAACTTTTATGTAAATTCTACATAGCAGTTATAGGCGTAGTTTAATTATAAAACATATATATATTTATATCCATTGGGTTTCGGTTATGTTGTATGATAAATATTAAGAAAAAAAAAAAAGTTCAAACATCTGGTAGCTCTATTTAATAAATAACCACTATTATAAAAACCAGCTGATTCATGTTATTACAGTAACGCATTTATTGTTTTCTTCTAGTACATTCTATCGAAATCTAGTTTATAAGAAATATTTTCAAACTTACCTTCGCCCATAAATTGTATGCAACTAAACTTGTTCAATGACCGAAAATTGTTTGGTAAAACTCGAATTTTTCCTCACCATGAATTGAATGAGTTTTCTTTTTATTAATAGAAAATGTGCATTTGTCAATTTTTGTTCCTCTATGTTTTCTTTACTGGTAAGAAAATTTAGTTCCTTTATCGTAGAATATTTTGTGTCGTACACATACACTCACGGCACAATAGGATCTTTGTTATTGTTGTTCTTTTTGCAAAGAAAAAGAGCAGGAAATGTAAGGTAAATGCAAAAAAAAAAAAAATACTATTGCGTAGCAATTTTTTTGTATGATTTTTACCGAAATTTTAATTTTTCAAGTTATTTTCTTCCTTTTTTAGTTTTCAACGTTTTTTCAGAATCATATATTTTCTTTATGCAATTTGTTTTTAGTCTTGACTTTTAAAAATTTGAAAAAGCAAATTGATTTTGCTTAAATTCTCAAAAGACCAAACTTTTTTTGTTTTTGAGAAAATGAACTCTTTTTTTCTTGTTGTAAAATTTATTCACTTCTTTTTTATTATTGCACTTTATTTTTTTTTAGGTGCTTTTATAAAAAAATTTTTTTCAGTTTCGAAAACCGCTTATATCAACTTTTCAGCTTGAAGACAAATCTACTTCTGCGAAAAGTATTTTACTAGTTACTTATTTGAGGCAAACTGTCAAACATTCCAGCATATAAACACTTCCCATGAACAATTGAACGAAGAATAGGGTTATGTAAAACGTCAAACTGAAAATATGCCGTCAAAACACAGGGTTGCATTTTTATAATCACAATAATACACGGTGTCTCGACTAGCTATAATTCATGGCATTGTTCATGTTCAAGTCGGTGAAACAATATAACTTCAAAATGCGAAGTGAGCAAATTATATTTAGACATTTCATTTCCAAAATGTCTTTGAACTGTAAACAACAAAAATTTGTTATTGTACACAATGGTTTAAAGGAACAAGTTTAGTTTATGGGCGACACTCCGATTTGTTTTAAATTTTTTTGGAAGGTTAGGGGCTTTTGGTGATTTACAAGAAATACTTTTTTTCTTTCGGTCAAGCATATTTTCGGAGTTATGGACCGACAAAGCTTTGTTTTGGTTTGTATATAACTTTGTTATTTAGTATCGTATTTTAGCAAAATATGTAGAATTGGAAAGCTTCCTTAAGTGCCTTTTATTTGATATCTCAAAATTAGAAATCCGTTAACCCGTTATGAACCTATTTCAGTATTTGTATTAAAAAAAATTTTTTTTTTTTAAACTTGTCATTACCTAATAAAATGATTTATATAATGTTGGTATTTACAACTGCTGAATGAAAGTTGGGTCTACTAGCTTCATTTCGATGTATATTTTTTTATTTTTTATTTTTTAAATTTATTTATTTAGCAATTTTGCTATTATATTACATTTGCTTAATATTAAATCAATGGATTTAATTACATCAAAACTTTTGTTTTACATAACCTATTATTTTGCTTTTAAATATAAAAAAGTTACTTTCATTCTTTAAATCTATTGGTATTTCATTATATAATTTAAGACCATTATAAAATAATACATTTTGTAAATAATTTGTTCTACAAAGGTTCAGACTAAAATCACACAAATTCCGTAAATTGTAGGGTTGAATGTCTGCTACACAAACTAACTGTTTTTGTATATAATTGGGTAACATTCCATTTTTCATTTTAAATATAAATATTAAAACATTCATCACAAGCCTTTGTTCTACCGAAATCCACTGCAATTTATGTAACATATCAATTTCGTGGGTTAACATATGACACTGAAGAATACATCTCATCCCTTTATTTTGTAACTTTTGAAGTCTTTCTTTCATCTGTTTGTTTCCAAGAAATAATAAAGTTGAACAGTATTCAAAATGGGGTTTAACGGTGGTATTATATATATTTATAGCCGTGATTGCTGAAACTTTACTTCGAATTCTTCTTAAGAAACCAATTTTCTTAGAAATCTTTTTACAAATGTAGTTATAGTGTAAGTCAAACTTTAGGTTTTTATCTATAATAATAACAAGATATTTTATTTCATCAACTTTCTCAATTGACACGCCATCAATTATAACCTGCTCGTCCGTTGATCTATTCATAATCATTATTTTTGTTTTATTTGTATTGAGTTTTAATTTGTTACCTTTTAGATACTTGCTAACCTCTGTTAATTCTGTATTCATATTCCGCACACACTCCTCAGGAGTTTTACCACTGATATATATGAGAGCATCATCCGCAAACATGCATATTTTTGCTTTTTTCAAAACTTTTCCAAAGTCATTTATATAAATAAGAAATAGTAAAGTTCCTAGAACTGCCCCTTGAGGCACACCAATGTTGACATTTTTTATTGTCGATATACTTTCTCCACATTTCGTTCTTTGTGTTCTGTTTTCTAGATAACTTGTAAACCATTTTAATTCCACGCCTTTTACACCATAATTACGCAGCTTTTTTATTAAAATTTCTTTGTTAACAGTCTCAAATGCTCTTTTCAAGTCTAAAAAGACCGCCACTATACAATTTTTATTTGCCACCTCTGTCTTCCATTGCGTTACCACCAGATTAAGAAGCGTTTCACAACTATGTTGGTGTCTAAATCCTGATTGAGTTTCATTTAATAATGTGTTAATTTCAAAGTATTTGTTTAGTTGATTGTACACTACTTTTTCCAAAATTTTTCCTATTGTCATCAACATATTTACCGGACGAATTTCTTGAGGGTCTTTCGTATTTTTAACCTTTTGAATTGGCACTATACAAGATTCTTTTAGACAATCGGGGAAATAACCTGTTTGTAAAGATGACACAATAAGACGATGAAGATAAAGTCCAAGAATATCAAAATTTTCCAAAAGCATTTTGACTGTAAGAAAATTGTAATCTTTTTTGCCATTCATTTTGTTCATTATACTTTTTAAAATATTTATGTCAATGATATCAAATTTAAAATTCAAATTCGGATTTTCTTGAATAATATTTTCATAGTTAACGAATGGTATGCTTTCGGCAATTTGATGTACACTATTTACAAAAAATGAATTTAATTCATTTGCTATTTCTTTTTCATTAGATATAGTTTTCCCATTTAGCTCTATTTCATTAATTTTAGAATTGTCTTTTTTTAACACTAGCGATTTTATGGTCTTCCACATTGTTTTTTGGTCCAAACAGCTATTAATTTTGTTGTTAATATAATTGTTTTTTGCCTTTAGTAGTTCTGATTTGTAATTGTTTCTAAACTGTTTGTAATTGTTCCAATGTAATTCATTATTTCTTTCATATATTTTAAAGTATTATTATACCATGGATTTGTTGTACGAGTTGATATAATCTTAGTGGCAATCATTGGGCTAATGGCATCGTTTATGCTTTTTACTATTGTATTAGATAATTCATTACAAATGTGGTTTGAACTAACATTCATTATTTCACTCGAAAGTAGATTAGCACGGAAATTAAAATTATTGAAATACAATGACTTTATCTTTTGTCTTCTTGGTAATTCCACTTCATTTTTTACTGGAATTATAATTTCTAAGGACTCATGATCACTTATTTTAAATTTAAAATTAGTTTTAGTGTTTATATTTTCAATATTAGTTACTGCATAATCAATTAAAGTTGATGTGGTATTTGTTATCCTTGTGAATTGTGTTACAGTTTGTTTAAAAAAATTATCGGTTATGATGTTTTCCAACGTAATTTTATGTGAATTATTCTCATACCAATTAATATTAAAATCTCCCATTATTAAATAATTAACATTATCATTAATTTTTCCCATTTGAATTTCAAAAAAAGAGATAAAAACATCTTCTGGAGATTCTTGATTACTTTGTGAACGATAAACACCTATTAAATTATATTTTAAGTTTTTATTAATAATTTCAATTTCCAACCACCAAATCATTTTTCCTACTGCAGTACATTCAATTAATTTAAATTGCCAATTTTTTTTTATATAAAAACAGACACCACCTGTATGCCTTGATGAGCTGTCGCATCGTAAAACGTTATAGTTTTTTAACATTATTTCACCATCGTCTATTTCCTTAGTAAGATGGGTCTCCGATAAATATACAAAATCAAAATCCTCTTCAACACACAAAACTTCTAATTGGGTTAAATTTGTACTTAACCCCCCAATGTTAAGATATAATCCATTTATAGAGTTTAATTGCTAATAAGCAATCCTTTCCGCTTCTTGCTTAGTTTTCCTTTGTACAATACGACAACTTGGACTCCTACAATCATGATTTACATTTACATCATTTAAATTAAGTCGTTCTCTGGCATTAACGCAATTGATACATTTTTCATAATTATTTTTACAGTCCTTATAAGAGTGTCCACTTTCACTGCATTTAGCACAAATTTGACTTTCACAGTTACAGTTTTTAGATATATGGTTAAATCCCCAGCACTTGTAACATCTTAGAAGACTACGACTTTCATAAACAGGACACCGGTCCCACTCTATATTTATTTTACCTTTACCTTTTATTTTTTCAAAACCAAATCCATCAGTCTCAATCAATGCATTATAAATAAGAGGATTCTTATAAGACTTGTAAACTTTTAAGCATATTAAATGGTTACATTCTATATTATTTTGTTTTTTAATTGCCTCCACTATTGTGTCTTTATCTAACTCCTCGTTCATACCGCTTATTAATAATTTCGGATTTTTCATTTTAGGCATTTGAATTTTGATCTCTTAACCCTTTCAGAACCGGATATATTAGCGGTTTTCTCTACACTTTTAAGTTTTTTTTTTAATATGTACTTATTTCTTTTTCGCTCTAATTTTTACTATTATTCTGCTATTATTTATCCATCCCATTCTGAAAATTTTTTAGAAAAAAACGAGCGATTAATAATTTCTCTTTTATTAAATTTAAGTCGCGCCATTTTAAAACACTTACATAAACGTCAAAATCGAATGAAACTTCAAATTAATGGCAGGGTATTTGGGAAAATTTCTGTCATGGCAGAAAAAATGGACTTTTAAGTCATGATATGAAATGACTTGACAATGCCATGAATTATAGCTAGTCGAGACATCGTGATATGAGTGCAATACTTAGACAAAAAATTAAATAAAATGGTTTTAATAAAATAAAATCATGGAATTATTTCTTTAAATATTAATTCAGAATTTAAAATTAAGGTAACACGAATAATATAACACGAATAAAGTATAAAGAAAACTTATTTTGAAATTTGCTTCCATAAATATTTTTACCATTAGTCTTCTATATCGTTAGTGTTGTATAAACAGGGGTTGAATTAGAAAAGTAAGAGTTAAGTCTTTAAAAAATTTAAGCAAAAATTTTTGCCTTTTAAGGGATTTTTATAGGGTTAAGAATGTCTTTTGGTCTTTAGATGTAAAAAAAAAAAATATGCAACAAGTAAGAAAATTATAGTCGGTCTAGATGAACCATACGATACCCTATAACATTTAAAGAAAAGTTCTTAGGTCCAACTAATTCGATATAGAAAATAAACATAAACTAAATTTGAGTGACATTGCTATTAATTTTATTTGCCCGCAGATATGAAAAAGTTTATATCTGTTGTTGGGGACTATGTCAACAAATTTACCGATTTTGACCATATTTAGTAATGTCACTTATTTTTTGCAGGAACATATACAAACCAAATTTGAGATAAATCTGTGAATATTCTTGTTTTTTTGATAGTTTTAAGTGAATACCGGGAAGCCGCTATGACTATTAACAGTTCTAGTTCTGAATGGAAATATCTTTGAAATGGCCCCAAATGGAAAACAATATACCGTCGAAGTAAGACAGTTAATAGTTAAATTTAATTTAGAGAGTAAAATAGTAAGGATTGGAAATAGCAAAACCATTGTCCGCGACATTAATCAGAGGTTCCGCGATGAGTTTAGGTTAGCTTATAAAAGCAGAAAAGGTAAAGGAAAAATATTAAATAAGCGAGAAGAGCGGTCTTTAGTAATATAAAGATCCTTTTAAAACTGCAAAGGAACTGAAAATATCTTTAAAAAAACCGAAGTGGGAAAGGTTTTTGCTTAAATACCGTTCGCAATACATTGCATAAATACAACTATCATGGTAGAGTTTCTAGGACAAAAAAACAAAACAAAAAAAAAAAAAATACAAATAGGAGATAAAAAATGCTAACGAGTATTTGCTAAAACATTAGATTTTTGAAATAAGGTAATTTGATGTTAAAATATCTAAAAATGTATTTTCATTACAAGGTTCTGTTTACTGACGAAAGCAAATTTAATTTGCATGGTTCAGATGCCAAGATGTTTGTGTGGCATAACCTTGTGGCACACATGGAGGAGTCTCTGCTATGGTTTGTCGAGTGTTGGGGTAGGCAATTTGCATTTCATGTCAGCAGCAGGAGTTGGTATTTATCGACGAAAAATGAACAAAACGGTTTACCTTAATATATTGAAGAATAATCTCAATCAAAGTGCTGAAAAATTGAAAATTCGTAACGATTATTACGTTGAACATGACAATGATCCTAAGCTCACTACTGCTGACGTGAAGATATGCTCAGCATTCAACACACGCCACATGCTTAAAAACCCTCCGCAAAGTCCCGATATCCGAATCCCATTCAGCATCTGTGGGATCATTTATCAAATCATCAAATCAGCTCGAAGAATTACTTCTGACAGAATGAAGGCAAAATTTCTGAAGTGTACTCAATACCAAATCGTTTGTAAGAAGTTCTACGACTTAGGGCATATCGTGCAAAGTATTAATTAAAGTATGTATTACAAAACAATATCAATATTTTTTTTTTATATATTTTATAATTTTTCTGAGAGTTACTAAGAATTTGCTGCGCATATATGTCTACTTGTTTTGAATTCTGAATTGAATGTTTTTCATTTTGTTAAATAAAATATATATTTTATTTTATTATGTTAGAGGATAAATGTTAATAACTACATACATTGGGTACAAATAAATTTTGCCTAATTCCTCATACTGTGAGCGTCAAAATAAAGTAAACAGCAATTTTTAATCTTTAAATTGTCTTATAACAAAATTATTATTGACTTACGATAAAAAGTAATATTACAGAGTTTAGAGATTGACTACTATAAAACATAAACTATAAAACTGGTAACACTTACTTACGCTTTTTTATATTTCGGGAAAGAACCTAAACTTTTTGAGATAAATGTGTACTCATCACATGTTCTACTTTACTAAAAATCATTTGAAGTTGATTTGTACTAATTAATAATAGCTAAAAAGATGTAAAAGCAAATATTCTCACTATGGGAAAGCAAATATCGGTTTATGCTCAGAAATTATTTTAGATTAAAAAGGCAAATGTAAATCTTCTGCGTGGAATTGGCGAAATTGTGGGTAGGAACCACTGCACAATAAAAGTAGTTGATGAATGCGCCAAACACTATCAGGTTGAATATTTAACGAGATCTGGATGCCCAAAGCAGCTTAGTGGTACTGAAGTTAGAGCTGTAGTAAAAGAATTAAAGACATATTCAGCCTAAAGTGCAGTTAAATTATCAGAAAACATAACGCAGACTTCAGGCAAACCAGTAAGTTCCGGTACATTAAGAAGTCGCTTCACAAAAATGGTCTACATGGAAGGATACCATGCAAGAAATCATACATATCCAAGGCGAATAAGAGCAAGCTAATGAATTTCGATAAAAAGTAGAAAAATTAGGTTCCATCTTTGGGGAAAGCATATTATATACAGATAAGAGGAAATTCGAAATTTTCGGCGTGAAAAAGGCTTCAAAAATATGGCGTGCTAAGAATGAAACATGCAAAGAAAAGTGTGTTACCAAAACTGTTATATACAGTGGGCGTTCAGTTCTGTTTTGGGGCTAAATGGCGGGAACAGGTGTTGGTAATTATGTTTTTATTTACTCCACTATGAACCAAATGGATTACTTAGCCATTTTGAAGAACAATGTTGGCCCTAGCGTCGAGAAATAATGCATGGCTGGAAATAGGATCTTCTAACAGGGCAACGATCTAAAGCTTACATCTAATCTAAAATTGTGAAAGAGTGGCTACTGTACCGGACTCCTAAGACACCTGATCAACCGTCGCAGTCCCCGGACCTTAACCCAATCGAGCATCTGTGGAAAAATCTGGACAGAAAAATAGGTCGAAGGGCTTTTTCAAGCAAGGCAAATTTAAAGATGCCTCAAAAGAAAGAATGGAGCATAATATCCCCTGATATAACAAAAAAAATTGTCGATCGCTGCCTAGAAGACTACATAAGGAGCTTAAGGGCAAATGAAAATAAAACAAAAATTTAAAAATTTTAAAAGTTTACTTTTTGTATTGAAGTTCTGTTGCCTTTTCTTTGGTGTTTATTTTTTTTTTTTTTGACGCCTAACAAAAAATCAAATACAACATCATTTAAGAAAGAACTATTTAAACTTTTTCTCAATTGATTTTTAATACTTCATTTTAATTTCTTTAGTTAATTTAATTTTAATTTCTATATAATTTTTACCTGCTGTGCAGGATAACTTTTACACTTTATTTTTAAATTTTTATTTTATTTTTTATATATTTTATATTATATTTTATTTTATATTCTTCTAATTTTAATTATAAATTAAACTTACATACATTCTTCTTATTGAAAATTAATTTGTTATGACTAATGTTGTTTTATAAGATTTTAAATCTTGTTACATTAGGATTTTCATTAATTAAAAAAAAAAAAATTTGGTCATTTTCTAAATAAAGTGCATTTATTTCTGTTTTGTAATGCTTCTGTTTAATTTTTTTTATTGAGTTCAGCTGTAATTAAATAATTCTTGATTTCCTTATATTTATTTTTGATTTTGTGTTAAGTACTGCATTTTAATAAAACTTCTAATATGAGAAACTAAGGTGTTTGTTTACTTTATTTTGACGCTCACAGTATATTTTTGGAATAAATTAACAAACCGTTTTAGTTCAACTGGGGTTCAATGAGTTTTGCTGCACACTGTATACACAAAATTATTAAAACAAGAAACAGCTAATATTTAGTTTATTTAATTTGGATAATTGTGTGCTTTTTTTGAGCTTTAACTCATACCTTTTGTTTGCATGTTTTTTTCCGAAGCTTTTCTGTTATTTTTGCATATTTTTATATTGTTGGTGTTAAATTAATGAGAGAAGCTTTTCAATAAATAACAGCAGTCGTTATATTTTTGCGAAAACAAGTACAACATTAACAGTTTGCCTATTCTCTTTTTGTTTTCTTACGAAATGGACAGAGTTGCTTAATACCGTACTTACATTGAATTTAACGATTCACAATGACCTATTAGTGCCGTTAAATAATTTTCAAATTTAAATAGTAACATACAGAATACTTACTGTGTAAAAAAGAAGATGAATTAATGACATGTTAATGTGTGTTTAAGATTTAAGTTTGTGTTCATACGTTTTATGTTAAATGTTAAATGTAACAAGTACATTTTATATGTAAAAACATATTGTAAGTTGTAATGGAATATTATTTTGTAAAATATTATATTTGTATAATTTTAAATAATAGACGATCCCCAGAAGATGTAGACAAAAAATCGACGAAACGTCGGGAAAAACTGTAATTAACATTGTTTCCTTAAATTTATAACTTTAGGCCACATTAGCTTAATTTAAATAAAAGCACAAAGATGAAATAAATCAAATATAAGTCAAAATATAAGGCCATTTAATTATTCAGTTATTAGTAACAATTAGTTTTTACAAAAAGAAAACTTATTTCTTATATTAAGATTTTTACACGAATAAATCAGTTTCTTAAATAAATTAAATCTATAATATTAATAGGCTAGGCGATTTCTTGTGACTGATGTTTTGTTCTACCGTTTTATCTCAATTTTGATCAAACGTATGTTATTTGAAAGGTATTTCTTTTTAGCCGTTTTGCAGATTTACAGATTTTTAAATTTGTTCCTTTATTTTGAGCAAATTATATTTAAAGTTGCTACTAACGCATACATAAAATTATACAATGTTATGTGTGTGTTTATTATTATTTGTTAATGTGTTTGTAATAAAAATGAGTTAGTTTTCTGTGTTGATTTGTGAATTGGCTATAATTGATTAGCATACTTTTATGGTCTTTATTTAATGAAAAATTAAAATTTCCTAGAATTTCGAGGCCTGGAATCTGCTAGTTTATATAACTCCGACAGCACTGAAAATCTTAGCTTCCCCTAGGAATAATTAAAGACAATATTTTAATACAAAATTTTTAAAACTAATTTTCTAATCATCGTATAAAGTCGTCATAAATAGTCTAGATATTTTAGAGGAATAGAGAAATTCTGATTTAGTAATCTTATTTAACAAATACTAGTTTTTTTTTATGCAAATTTAAATAACTAAAGGCAATTAAAAAGTAATTAGTAAGTTTGCGGTTTTAGTTATAAAAACCTTGCCAGTAGTTGACTTTTTTCAAAGTGCTTAAAAAGTTTTTATTATTAAAAATAGAAATGTTTAAACTATTGCTCGCTTTTGTCGTATTGGCATTAACAAGGGGACAATTCAGCCGACCTCTAGTATTTCGGCCTATTCCACCAGTTATACGCCCATTTAAACAATTTTCTCCTTTTTCACCATATTTTAGTCCTGATTACAATGTCCGGCTACAGCCCTTTCAATTGTGTACCTTTAGCGATATCGAATTCGCTAAATGTAAACACACCGTACATGTGGCCTTTAACAATTCGATACCCTTACAACTGGAGTGTGTTCGCAAGGATAAACGTGAAAGTTGTTTAAATTCAGTGGAAATGGGTAATGCCGATATGGTTGTATTGACTGGTCACGATTATAAAGATGCAAGACGTCATGGTTTAATTCCAATGATCTTTGCTAAAGAAGATGACGATAGTTTATACGTGGCAGTGGCACCGAGGAATTTAACGTTAATGGAATTGCGAGAAGCGCCAATGTAAGTTACAAAGTTTTAGATAAAATAAAAAGAAAAAATAATAATAATAATTTTTAACATTATAATTTATTAAAAAAAATCATGTGAGTCCGATCGCAGGGGAGATGTGTAAACATCTAGTAATTAAAGATTTTTTTAGAGCACTTTCTTAAAATCAAACAGAAAGCGTATCACTTATTATTATTATTATTTATTATTTTAACCGTTTAATTTTTAATTTTTCGGTTTTTATTTTTAATATTTCGTTTTTCATTTTTCATTTAATTTTTTTTTTTTTAATTTTTAATTTTTTATTTTTAATTTTAAATTTTTCATTTTTTAATTTTCATTTTTTATTTTTCATTTTTTATTTTTAATTTTTTTCTTCATTTTTCATTTTCCAATTTTTATTTTTTTTTTAATTTTTTATTTTTCAATTTATATTTTTCAATTTTAATTTTTTATTTTTCATTTTTTATTTTTTATATTTAATTTTTTATATTTAATTTTTTATTTTTCATTTTTCATTTTTTATTTTTTATTTTTTAGTTTTAATTTTTTATTGTCCATTATACCCTATACCACTATGTGGTTTGGGTATAACGACTTTGTGCTGCTGTTTGTAACAACCAAAAATATTTGACCTAGACCCATCTTTAATTGTACCGATCGAATCAGAATCATTTTCTGAGTTGATTTAACAATGTCCGTCCGTCCGTCCGTCCGTCTGTGTGTCCATGTAAAGCTTGTAATCAAACTGCAGGTCGCAAATATGAATGTATTTTGATGAAATTTGGTACATAAGCTTTTGTCGGCCATGGGATGAACGCTATTGAAATTGGTGAGAATCGGTCCATGTTCAGACCTAGCCCCCATACAAATTACCCATATGAAATCGACATAAATTGCCATAAGATCCAAATTGTCATATAGATCTTACTCAAATTGGGTTTGTATGCGTTCATTACATCCATTAATGAGTAGTCCAAAAATGATTCCTTTGACCCCATATAGAGCTGCTTCCCGATCTTCACTTAAATCTATTTAAAAACAAAAATATTGCACTGATTCTTCTCAAATTTTGTTTGTATATATTTTTGCAAAATACAAGAGACTTTACCAAACATGATCAGGATCGGTCCATTTTTGGACCAAGTCCCTATATAGATATAGCATCCGATATGAACTTTTTCATATCTGCAGCCAAAAAAATTAATAAAAATCCCACTCAAATTTGGTTTTTGCTTATTTTCTATGTCCAGTTAGTTGGGCCTAAGAGATAGGGTCTCTAAGTGCATGGTATAGGGTATCGTATAGTCGGTCTAGACCGACTATAATTTTCTTACTTGTTTTATATTTCTTATTTTCCATTTTTCCTTTTTATTTTTTTTTTAATTTTTATTTTTCATTTTTTCTTTTTTATTTTTCATATTTCATTTTTATACCCTATACCACTATGTAGTTTGGGTATAATGACTTTGTGCTGCTGTTTGTAACAACCAAAAATATTTGACCTACACCCATCTTTAATTATACCGATCGAATCAGAAACACTATCTGATCGAATCAGAAGTTTGTAATCAAACTGCAGGTCGCAACTATGAATATATTTTGATGAAATTTGGTATTTAATCTTTTATCGGCTATTGAAATTGGTGAGAATCGGTCCATGTTCAGACCTAGCCCCCATACAAATGACCCCTATGAAATCAACATATATTGCCATAAGATCCAAATTATCATACAAATATTAGTCAAATTGGGTTTGTATGTATATATTACATCCATTAATCAGTAGTCCAAAAATGATCCCTATTGGACAACTCTTAGTCATAGGCCCCATATAGAGCTGCTTCCCGATCTTCATTTAAATCTATCAAAAAACAAAAATATTGCACTGATTCTTCTCAAATTTTGTTTGTATATATTTTTGCAAAATACAAGAGACTTTACCAAACATGATCAGGATCGGTGCATTTTTGGACCTAGTCCCCATTGAGATATAACATCCGATATGAACTTTTTCATATCTGCAACCGAAAATATTAATAAAAATCCCACTTAAATTTGGTTTATGCTTATTTTCTATATCCAGTTAGTTGGACCTGAGAGATAGGGTCTCTAAACGCATGGTATAGGGTATCGCATAGTCGGTTTAGACCGACTATAATTTTCTTAATTGTTTATTTTTCATTTTTATTCTTAATTTTTTATTTTCCATTTTTAATTTTTTTTTTAATTTTTCATTTTTCATTTTTAATTTATTTTTCACTATTAATTTTTTATTTTTCGTTTTTTCTTTTTCATTTTTCGTTTTTAATTTTTAATTTATTTTTCATTTTTCATTTTTTATTTTACATTTTTTATTTTTCTTTTTTATTTTTTCATTTTTTTTTATTTTTTATTTTTAATTTTTTTTCATTTTTAATTTTTAATTTTTTTTTTCATTTTTTATTTTTCATTTTTTACATTTCATTTTTATTTTTCATTTTTCATTTTTTATTTTTAATTTTTATTCTTAATTTTTATTTTCCATTTTTAATTTTTCTTCTTTTTCATTTTTAATTTATTTTTCATTATTCATTTTTTATTTTTAATTTTTTATTTTTAATTTTTCATTTGTTATTTTTCATTTTTAATTTTTTATTTTCCATTTTTAATTTTTAAATTAGTTTTCATTATTCATTTTTTATTTTTCATTTTCCATTTTTTATTTTTCATTTTTTATTTTTCATTTTCCATTTTTTATTTTTCATTTTTTATTTTTCATTTTTGTTTTTTATTTTTCATTTTTTAGTTTTCATTTTTCATTTTTAATTTATTTTTCATTATTCATTTTTTATTTTTAATTTTTTTATTTTTAATTTTTTATTTTTCATTATTCATTTTTAATTTTTCGTTTTTCGTTTTTCATTTTTCATTTCTTATTTTTCATTTTTCATTTTTTTTTTATTTTTTATTTTTCATTTTTCATTTTTATTTTTTTTTTCATTTTTAATTTTTTTTCATTTTTAATTTTTTATATATCAGTTTTTATTTTTCATTTTTTATTCTTCATTTTTTATTTTTTATTTTTCATTTTTCATTTTATTCTTAATTTTTTATTTTCCATTTTTAATTTCTTTTTTCATTTTTCATTTTTAATTTATTTTTCATTATTCATTATTCATTTTTTATTTTTCATTTTTTATTTTTCATTTTTCATATTTTATTTTTCATGTTTCGTTTTCCATTTTTAATTTTTTATTTTTAATTTTTAATTTATTTTTGATTATTCTTTTTTATTTTTAATATTTCAATTTTTATTTTTAATTTTTTTATTTTTCATTTTTCATTATTTATTTTTAATTTTTCGTTTTTCATTTCTTATTTTTCATTTTTCATTTTTTATTTTTTATTTTTCTTTTTTTTCATTTTTAATATTTTATTTTTCATTTTTAATTTTTGTTTCATTTTTAATTTTTTTTTTCATTTTAATTTTTAATTTTTTATATTTCATTTTTTATTTTTCATTTTCCATTTTTTATTTTAAATTTTTTATTTTTAATTTTTTTTCATATTTTATTTTTCATTTTTAATTTTCAAACAGGTTATCATAATATCATAATTTATTCACCAATACAATCACATTTTGTCTTACGACTCACATGTTACGCTGTTTTTGAAATTTACCCCCTTTGCGTATAGATGTTTACACATCAAAAAAGAAGGAAAGTGTTTTATGAAAGTGTTTTCTACTTGGAAATATCTTCTCAATATTGAGTGTTCTCGCTACAACAATCCAACTCAAATCTGGTTCAAGCTTTATTTCCAAGTGCAGTGTTGATCTCATTCAGTATCCATATCTTGTCCGAAACTGATTTGAACCACACAAATTCTTTTAAATTCATTAAATTTACTGAATTTCATAATTTTTTTTTTGTTTTTATAAATTTTCAACAGTTATGTCGATCACAATAAACATCGTGCTTTTCATGCTGCAGCATTTTTCCATTTTAAAATGGGTCATAATATCTGTTCCTTTGTTAGTAAAGCTATTTTGGAACGCGGTATAAGCATTGTTGATTCTGCTGAATATGTGCCGAATTCCGATGAAATTTTAATATGTCCTAATCGTCTGCCAGCCGAATTTGTCGATTATAAGCATTGCAACATAGAAGCCGGTCTACAAAGAGCCGTTTTTGTGAGATCCTATATGTCACCTAAACGACAACAAGGTATTCGGCAAATTTTTGAGACAATTAAACAACATTTTGGACCCAATTCCGTGCCAAGTGAACGTGGAAATTTTAATTTCTTTGGGACATTTGAAGGACAAGATAATGTTTTATTTAAGGTGAGTTCTTTTTATTTATTCATATATTTTTTGTTATCTCGGGGATACACTTTAACTTTTAGAAGAAGTCGCCTTATCAATAATTATGATGGGGGGTTTCTTTATGTAGAGCTTACACTACTCTATGACTAACATTATTATGAGTTTTTGCTGCTGTTTGGAACTTAGAAATTAATATGAGACCTAGATTTAGACATTTATTATTATGATTCGTTTATGAAAATAATAGTATGCCCCGCCGTGCTTCGCTATGACTTACCTAGACTTAGTGACATGTATGATTTGCATTCTACAATCAAAACATTTCATTTTATTTATTTCATATCTTTTTATTTCAATGCTTGCTGATACGAGGGGTACTATTTATATTTCGGGATTAGAAAATAATAAAAAACATTTTTAAATAAAAAATAGATTTATTGTTTTTCGAAATATTCCACTTTTGCATTCGTTCAAACCATTTGTATTAGCAGTTTTTCGCTTCTTAGGCTCTCGTAAATCGTTAACCACGCAGTTTACATTTGATATTCGGGAGCAAGAAGTCATTGGTTGCCAAATAAGGTCTGTATAGAGGATGAGTCATCAATTCGTTGTTTTGAGCGCTCACCTCCTTGAGGAGATGTGTGAGAGCTCGCATTGCCATGATGGAGAATGATTCGTTTTCGGCGCTTGGTTTTACGAATTTCTTCGAAGACTTCCGGCAAACAAATGGTCGTGTACCACTCAGAATTGACCATCCTACGTTTCTCAAGTGGAACATTGGCCGCTGTGCTTTTCCACGAACAACTTATGTTGGATTTAGCTCGTCTTGGAATACCCACAAGGTCGATTGCTGTTTTCTTTCCGGCTCATACGCATATATCCATGATTCGTCACCTGCACGTCGTTTGAAGCACCACGATCGAACTTTTTAATCATTTCCTTACACCAATCGACGCTAGCTTTTTTTTTGAGCGATTGATAAATTGTGGGGTATCCGAGAACAAATTTTTTTTTTTTACAACTAAGTGTTCATGCAAAATTGAATTTATTGCAGTGGAACTAATGTGCAAGGATGTCTCTATCTGACAATATGTAATTATCAGTTCATGAACTGCATCGATATATTATGGCACAACAACCGATTTTGGACGACCTTCACGGGATTCGTCAGCGACCGAATTACGACCACGATTGAATTCACTATACCAGCGATTTAGTGCGGTTTTTGATGGTGCCTAATCGCCATGTTGAGATAATCGACGTCGAAAGTTTCGAGAAATAATCCAACGAAAACCTCTTCAAATTTCCATTTTTTTGGCCAAATTGATTTTCTTAACTCACTGTAAACAAAACAAATTGCACTTGCACATCAAAACGTTGTGAGTACGTTTATACTAAAAAATGTCAAACTTTTTTATAGTGTTGCCAGATTTTAGCTATTGCCATTAGTAGTGCCAGTTCCCGAAATAAAAATAGTACCCCTCGTATACAATATTTTTAGTTTTTTCATTTGGCGCAAAAATTACCAAATTTTTCGGCATTCCTAATTTGGAGCAAGCGAGATATACATAGCTGGCCATGAGAAAAATATGTATATCTATATGTTGGCAGTGTTTCATTCTAGCGACTTTTGATTTAGGCGATTTTTGATTTTGCCGATTTTTAATTTTTAAGGTTTTTGTTATTGGCGATTTTTGATTTTGGTGATTTTTGAATTTGGCGATTCCGCCCATATTTTCTACGGCTACTCCAATTTGTAATTAATCTACTTGTCAAAAGTTTTAAGTCTTCATAGTACTTCATATTTTTGTATAGGAGTTGCAAAGCTCACTAATATTATCCCGACCATTTCTTATCTGACTCATATTAATATCTGATGGACTCGTACAAAGTGTAACGGCTTTTCCTTTTATAGTACTTCAGTTTTATATTTATTTGCTTTGTATGGGTGGTGCCACGTCCAACTGCTCCGATCAAATCGATGGGCTCGTGTAGAGTCCCAATACTCTCACTATTACAGTATCCCAGATATATGACAATTACTATTTACTTTGTATTGGTCTGATCTTCCAGTTAAAATAAAAGAAGAGATTTAAAAATGAACTAGATCTAAGTGTACCCATTGTGTTTATTAAAAAAAAATCAACTGCAGGGGCTCTGCAAATATTAGTATTTATTATTTCAACCGGTCCATTTTTAATTTTTTGTTTTTTATTTCTCTTTTTTCATTCTTCATTTTTCATTTTTCATTTTCATTTTTCATTTTTCTTTTTTATTTTTAAATTTTTTTCTCATTCTTCGTTTTTCGTTTTTAATTTTTAACTTTTAACTTTTAACTTTAATTTTTAATTTTTAATTTTTAATTTTTAATTTTTAATTTTTAATTTTTAATTTTTAATTTTTAATTTTTAATTTTTAATTTTTAATTTTTAATTTTTAATTTTTAATTTTTAATTTTTAATTTTTAATTTTTAATTTTTAATTTTTAATTTTTAATTTTTAATTTTTAATTTTTAATTTTTAATTTTTAATTTTTAATTTTTAATTCTTAATTTTTAATTTTTAATTTTTAATTTTTAATTTTTAATTTTTAATTTTTAATTTTTAATTTTTAATTTTTAATTTTTAATTTTTAATTTTTAATTTTTAATTTTTAATTTTTAATTTTTAATTTTTAATTTTTAATTTTTAATTTTTAATTTTTAATTTTTAATTTTTAATTTTTAATTTTTAATTTTTAATTTTTAATTTTTAATTTTTAATTTTTAATTTTTAATTTTTAATTTTTAATTTTTAATTTTTAATTTTTAATTTTTGATTTTTAATTTTTAATTTTTAATTTTTAATTTTTAATTTTTAATTTTTAATTTTTAATTTTTAATTTTTAATTTTTAATTTTTAATTTTTAATTTTTAATTTTTAATTTTTAATTTTTAATTTTTAATTTTTAATTTTTAATTTTTAATTTTTAATTTTTAATTTTTAATTTTTAATTTTTAATTTTTAATTTTTAATTTTTAATTTTTAATTTTTAATTTTTAATTTTTAATTTTTAATTTTTAATTTTTAATTTTTAATTTTTAATTTTTAATTTTTAATATTTAATTTTTAATTTTTAATTTTTAATTTTTAATTTTTAATTTTTAATTTTTAATTTTTAATTTTTAATTTTTAATTTTTAATTTTTAATTTTTAATTTTTAATTTTTAATTTTTAATTTTTAATTTTTAATTTTTAATTTTTAATTTTTAATTTTTAATTTTTAATTTTTAATTTTTAATTTTTAATTTTTAATTTTTAATTATTAATTTTTAATTTTTAATTTTTAATTTTTTATTTTTAATTTTTAATTTTTAATTTTTAATTTTTAATTTTTAATTTTTAGTTTTTAATTTTTAATTTTTAATTTTTATTTTTAATTTTTAATTTTTAATTTTTAATTTTTAATTTTAATTTTAATTTTTAATTTTTAATTTTTAATTTTTAATTTTTAATTTTTAATTTTTAATTTTTAATTTTTAATTTTTAATTTTAAATTTTAAATTTTTTATTTTTTTTTTTAATTTTTAATTTATTAATTTTATTTTTTATTTTTCTCTTTTAGTTTTTTTTTTATTTTTTTTATTTTTCATTTTTCATTTTTTATTTTTCAATTTTCATTTTTTATTTTTTTTTATTTTTTATTTTTCAATTTTCATTTTTTATTTTTTTTATTTTTTATTTTTCATTTCTCATTTTTAGTTTATCATTTTGTATTTTTAATTTTTCATTTTAATTTTTAATTCTAATTTTTTGCAAATATTAGTAGTTATTATTTCAACCGGTTAATTTTTAATTTTTTGTTTTTTATTTTTCTTTTTTCGTTTTTCATTTTTCAATTTTCGTTTTTTATTTTAAATTTTTTCATTTCTCAGTTTTCGTTTTTCGTTTTTAATTTTTAATTTTTTGTTTCTAATTTTTAATTTTTAATTTCTCGTTCTTCATTTTATATTATTTAATTTTCATTTTTCATTTTTAATTTTTCATTTTTAATTTTTTATTTAATTTTCATTTTTATTTTTAATTTTTAATTTTTAATTTTTTATTTTTCATTTTTCATTTTTTAATTTTCAGTTTTCATTTTTCATTTTACATATTTAATTTTTCATTTTTATTTTTCGTTTTTTATTTTTCATTTCATTTTTATTTTTAATTTTTAATTTCTCGTTCCTCATTTCGTTCCTCATTTCAATTTTTCGTTTTTCATTTGTCATATTTTATTTTTTATTTTTAATTTTTTTTTTTAATTTTTTATTTTTAATTTTATTTTTCATATTTTATTTTTCATTTTTCGTTTTTTATTTTAAATTTTTCATTTTTTATTTTTCATTTTTATTTTTTATTTTTCATTTTTTTTTTAATTTTTCATTTTTATTTTTCATTTTTCATTTTTAATTTCTCGTTCTTCATTTTATATTTTTTAATTTTTTTTTTTCGTTTTACATTTTTCATTCTTTATTTTTCATTTCTTTATTTTTCATTTTTTGTTTTTCATTTTTTATTTTTCATTTTTTATTTTTCATTTTAATTTTTTATTTTTAAATTTTGATTTTTCTTTTTTCATTTGTTACTGTTCATTTTTCATTTTCAAACAGGTTATTGCGTATCATAATTTTTTCACCAATACAATCATGAGTCACACTGATTTTGTCTTACGGCTCACATGTTACGCTGCTTTTGTGATTGTATTGTGAAATAGAAATTTACCCCCCCTCCCCATGCGCGTATAGATGTTTACACATCAAAAAATATTTTTAATTTACTTTGTTACTACAAAAAGATGTCGATAGATTTGTTAGAAAGGCAACAGTTATTCAAGAGTTAAGTTCCATTTGTGCATAATTTAAACATAGTTTGTTAAATGGTGTTACGAATAAGAAATACTTATTCAATGGATATGCAGTATCTAAATTACGACTGATAGTATTTAAATTGATCTCCCTCAATATACTAGGTTTAGGGTATGAAACAGTCTGTCTATATCGATTACTATTAAAAATTATTTCGCTTTATTTATTTCTAGAATAATACCATATCGTTCGATCACCAACCAACCTATAGAAATGACGTCAATGAGAAGCTTTTCGATTATTTACATTGTAACGAAGATGATCAGTCCCACGATCCGCGGGCATTTTCGTAGAATTACTTTTAAAAGCGAAAACGGTTCTAATCTATTTGCATGAAATATCGTACTAATACATACAATTAATTTACAATAAATTTTTAATTTTAAACACCTACATATAAGCAACATTTATTTTTATAAAATTAATCCTCACCTGGCAATAAAATTATCAATATTTTTTCATTTCTCAGTCGCTTATTAATTGTTATCATTGAAATTTCTAATCTTTGACTTGGGGAATTTAGTTTGCTATTTGAAATTCTACGAAAAAAGATTTTAAAATTATTCAATATTATTTGAATTGATTTTTAATAAAAAAAAAAAAAACGAAATTTATTAAAACAAGAAAACAGTCAAATCCATCAGAAACTTAAGTGTACTTAAGTGTCGTTCAGTGATTTCAGTCTAAAAATTATGTCTATGAAGGACAATATATATAAATTCGCAAAACATTTGTAATTTACTCATAAAAATATTACATAAAAACTTGTCTAAAATAGTTTAAATTAATAAAAATTGTCTTGTTTAATTAAAAAGAAAAATGTAAATACATCTAGATTTTTTGTTAACTGAACTAAGTTTTTTTTTACATTTCGTTATACCTAACGTGCAATTAGCACACCTGTGATTCGAAAATGTATAAAATGTATATTATTCGTTTCTAAAAAAAGTAAATATTTTGTTCACTATCCAATTGACTAAAATTACATTCTTACATTAATAATAGTATGTAGGATTTTTCCCAAAGTGGTCATTTGACCTCGCGTGGTAGGAATACGTATACATCAAATGTCGGTAGGAATAGTGTTAAATTTAAATTTTTTTTCGAAGAGTACTAATTACCTATATTTTTAGGTATACTAGCAGAGCCCAGCCCTCGAAATTCGAGTGAAAAAATTTTATGTTTTCATTCAATTTATTTCTTCTAATATTTTTTAAATCTATTAAATTCATTAAATTTATTTATTTATAAATATTTATTGAACACACAGAAATTAGAGACTAAAAGTATTTGAACCACCTTGTTTGCCAATTAAATTCAATACAGGGCGTGTGATATGCAATTAATATAATGATATTGGAGTGCGTTATTATAGTTATTGTCGTTAATGGTTTATGTCCAATATTATTTTTCAATTCAACAAGGGCTTTTCATAGATAATTTTTGCAAACACATTGACATTAACTTTAAATGAATTTTACTCAAAAAAAAAAAAAAATAAATAAAAATCTACCAGACGTTGCAAATCTCTGGTGGACAGCTAAAAAGTAACACCTTTCAAATGAGGTATGTTTGGTCAAAATAGGCTTAAAACTGACAAAGTTACATCGGTCACAAAACATCGCCTTGCCTATTATATATATACTAGCAGATTCCAGCGCTCGAAAATCGAGTGAAATTTCTAGACAGCTTTATTTTTCAGCTTAGCCGATTCACAAACCAACACTTTTATGGTTTATTATTATTATGAATGAAGAAAACAAACTAAAATTTCATAAAACACGGATGGCATATGTATAATTTTATGTATGTGTTAGTAGCAATTTTAAATGCAATTTACTCAAAACAAAGGAAAAAATTTAAAAATCTGTAAATCTGCAAAACGGTTAAAAAGAAATATCACAAGAATATCACAAGAAATCACCTAGCCTATTAATATTATAGATATAAGTATTATAGATGTAAGTATGTCTTTCCGTTCATAAAGTATCAGAAAACGTTTTTCCAACCGCCAGTCGATATAGCGACTTTAACTTGTTATTTTTTAATTTATCTTAATTTTTTTTTAAATTTATCATATTCAAAGATCTATGTTTGCAATAATTAGTTTTTTTTTTTACCAATGAAACATTAATAGTGTTGTATTTAAATTTTATGACTCCATCGCCTGCAGTCCCAATTGTATCTTGTTGTGTTATACTTACATAAAGTGGCGACATTTTAACAAGTTCGTTTACTAACGAACATTTAATTATGTTAAAATTTGTTATTCAGCCCTGTTCTTGAAACGTTGTTATTTGAATAAGAGTGAATTTAAAATCACATGAAATTTAAATTTTGGGTTTCTTGAAACCACTTTTTTTATTTATTTAATGGAAACATATATTTGAGTTAAGAACCATATGTTATCTATAAACCGAGGTGCCATATGGTTCTTTATTCAGTTTCACAAAAAACTTTTAAGTATTTTGTGCATGTTTTTTCTTAATTTTATAGAAAAAGTATAAAGAAAAATATTTTCTTTTAAAATAACTTATTTGTTCATTTAATTGTTTTTGTTCTTCAATTTCATTCAATTATAAATGACTTTTCTATTTTTAAAAAGTTAGGCATCACCAAAAAAAATTTCGATATTCAAATAAATTGGATTTGACTGGCATCACTACTGTTTCGAACATATGCAAAAAAATAAAAATATGTGATTTGATGAAAAAATTTTTTTTTTAATTCTTTTATTTGCAATAATTAGTGCATAAAGAATCTATGTTATAATTGAAAAAATTATAATGGAAAATAGATTGTGTAAATAAAAAGTTTTTAGTATAGTTATAGAACATTATTATAGTTATCGACCACTTATTACGAGTTTTTTTTTTAAATCAGCGCAAAATGTAGACGTTTTTTAAAATCGTTTTTGTTCATAAAATTATTGTCTAATTTTTTAAAATAATGACAAGGTTCAATAAAAAACATGTTAGGGTTTAAATATCAATTAGTATTTTTTATCTCTTAAGACCTTCTTAGTAGAAAAAAGGGCATTTGTTTTGATTTCACAAAGCCTTTTCTATGTGAATTAAAACGAGAAAAAATATTCCTATTGAAATTAGAAAACAGCAAAAAACACGTGGACTTAAGAATTTTTTCATTTACGAGTTTTTTTTTGTGATAGTGGTTTTAAGAACAGGGGTGATTTTGTATTTATAAAAAATCAAATCTATATATTTTTTTCAAGAATGCGATGAGCAACGCATTCAAATCCTGAATTTAGAAGATTTATCCTTGACAATGACAAGTTGACGTACACCGAAATAGCCCATTAAATGAAATGTACTTGTCCACCGCAGATGCCACCGTCCTGCAACACGGAAGCCAACCGATGCTCTTGGCATCGGTTTATCTCCCGTCGGACTTGCCGACACCTCCACCGACGTCGGAACTGGAAGAGATGGTAAGGACAGCTAGAACAACAGATAAGGAAATTCTCATAGGGTGCGATGCGAATTCTCACCATATAGCATGGGGTAGTTCGAACTGTAACCAAAGGGGGGATGCTTTACTTGAATTCCTTAATGAAAATAACCTTTTCACCCTTAATACTGGAAACATGGCAACCTTTGTTAACAGATTAAGGGAAGAGGTTTTAGATATTTCAATTTGTTCAAAAAATCTAGTGGACGATATCCAAGATTGGCATGTCTCTAGCGAGCATTCCTTCTCGGATCATCGATACATCTTATTTAATCTGATACAACCACCGCCTGAGCCCCTTAAGTTCAGGAATAAGGCTAAAACGGATTGGCCAAAATTTAGAAGAAATCCAATAGCCCGTCTAACTACTCCTCCCACAGTCCTAAGGAATGTTGAGGAGGTTGACGGCGAAGTAGATAGATTAACGAAGAGCCTAATTGAGTCTTTCAAGGAATGTTGTCCACTCCGGGAAAGGAGATCTCCCCGAGTAAAACCCTGGCTGACAGGGGAATTGATAAATCTTGGGAAGGACGTCCGAAGATTATTTAATAGGGCTCGTCGTAAAAAACATGTAGTATACTGGGATGAATACCATGACAAACTCAGGGAATACAACAAAAAGATTCGAGTAGCCAAACGCAACTCCTGGAAACTTTTCTGTGAACAGGTTGATAGCGTCAATGACGTCTCGAAAATCAAGAAATTCTTATCGAAAACCCATTCACAGCCTGAAACTCTAGTCGATAACGACGGGATTCAGGCGGAATCAATGGAACAGTCCTTAAGAATATGGATAGAAACACACTTTCTTACCGAAGAACGTGGGCAAATAGGAACCTAGAAATTGGTACCAATGTGTCCCGACAAACTGGAACCAACGTGGAACAGCAGACGGGACACGATGGGGAACAATATGAAGGGCCTAATGAGGAACAAAATCGAGAGGAAAGAAATGATAGAATAACCGAAAATATGGTAATTAAGGCAATACAAAGCTTTGCCCCTTTTAAGGCAGCAGGCCCAGATGAAGTCTTTCCTGCTCTACTACAAAAAAGCGGTGACTTAATTGGTAGTAGTCTGGCTGGCATATTCTCTGCTTGCCTAAAATTAGCGTACACCCCCAGGGCATGGCAGGAGGCCAAAGTGGTCTTCATACCAAAGCCGGGAAAGGAAAGCTACGCGAACCCAAAGGCCTATCGACCGCTAAGTCTTACATCCTTCCTACTGAAAACCATGGATCGAATAGTCGATAACATGGTTAAATATCAAATCCCAAATGAGTTGTTGAAATTCAAACAGCACGCTTATTTAAAGGGACGCTCAGTGGAAACTGCGCTTCATGAAGTAGTTCACCACATCGAAAGATCTTTTGATCTTAAAATCTTCACCCTAGCTATATTCATTGATATAGAAGGAGCTTTTAACAATGTATCAACCAATACGCTACTCCAATCCCTAGAACAATTCGACATTGACCGGGATATTAAAGCCTGGATCAGTCACATGCTAGGGAATAGATGGATAAGTTGCGAGGTTGGTGGCATTAAAATAAGAAACAAGGTTTGTTGTGGGACACCGCAAGGGGGGATTTTATCCCCCCTTCTCTGGGTGACCACTATAAACAGTCTGCTAAGGATTCTAGCCAATAAGGGTTTCCAACCTGTCTGCTATGCAGACGACGTAGCGATACTGTTAAGGGGGAAAGATCCTAGAGATTTATGTAGGAGGGCATCGAATGCACTCGAAATAGCATATGACTGGGCACAACCGAGGGGTTTGAATGTGAACCCAGAGAAAACTGAGGAAGACGAAAATAATCGACTTTGATGAACCTCGCTTCCAGGGCAAAACGATTAGAACCACACAGACGGTGAAATACCTTGGGGTGATTCTCGATAAAAAACTTACTTGGAAAAACCACATCGAGAGCAGGGTTGCGAAGGCTCATCGTGTATGGGCGATTTGCAGAAGGGCTATAGGCTCAAAATGGGGTTTAAACCCGAGGATGACATATTGGCTGTACACAAGCGTCGTTAGACCTATTCTAACCTACGCATCCATAGTCATATGGACATCAATGAACAGGAAATGTTACATTAAACCACTCCAAAAGATACAGCGCCTCTGTTGCATAGGAATCAGTGGAGCAATAAGGACTACATCTACGAGGGCTTTAGAGAATATTTTATCTATACACCCAATCGAGATTAGAATTAAATATGAGCAGCTCTGGCCATGTTACGACTAAGGGTAACAGGGGAATATATCACCGACCACATGACCAGACTATTTTAGACCAAATTCCGGGACTCAACACAGTGAATATAAGCTGTGATAGAATCGCGGAAGTGTCAACAGATATACCCTGCAGTATACGTATACTAGACAGGGAAAGTTGGATGAATGGGAATATTCTACAAAACCTTCCAGGGTCACATTACTATACGGACGCCTCTAGTCTGCATGGTAAGACTGGGATAGGTTTCTACGATGAAGACCGTTCCACAGGGAAATACCTGCATCTTCCGGACCACAACTCTGTCTTTCAGGCTGAATTGGTGGCGATAAAGGATTGTATTAGGTCTATTAATGCACGGGATTCCCCAAGTCCCGGAGACGTGAAAATATTTACGGACAGTCTAGCGGCTATCAGAGCGATATCCGCGGACAAAACTAGATCAAGGACTATCCTCGAGTGTAAGGAGGAGATTTCAAACTTCTCCAGAAGAGGCAGACTTGAAATCGTTTGGATCCCAGGACACAGTGGTATAATGGGAAACGAGATTGCTGACGAACTGGCCAGGAAGGGCTCTTTCCTGGAAAGAGTTAATTTGGAAAACCCAAAACCTTTCCAGTCTCTCAAATTGGAACTGGCAGACTGGGCGACCAGTTCGCATGTATCAATTTGGGAAGAGACTGACGTGGGTAAGGTTACAAAGATATTATGGGGTTCTCCCAACACTACAAGAACTAGGGAGATCCTGAATCTGAGCAGGGTAATTGGCATCCTCACTGGACACTCTGAGCTGAGGGCTCATCTATACCGTATAGGACGGGCGGAATCAGCCATTTGTAGAGCTTGCGGAGAGGATGACGAAACCCTAGAACACTACCTCTGCTACTGTCCCGCATTTGCGAGAACAAGGGTCAGACATCTATCCAACGACATCTTACCAGGCCTGACGGGTCTTAGGGGGATAAGCTGGAAAATACTCAAGAAATTTGCTGATGAAACCGAATTTCTAAGTTAACAGAGGGGTAGATAACCGGATGAACGTAGAGATGTAGAGCGCACAACAAGCCGACCTACTGGCTTAGGTGTATATCCGGACACAACGGATATGAGCTATGTGTATACATAGCTCCTCTTATCAACCTAACCTAACCTAACCTAAATGAAATGTACCAGAAAGAAAGTGTATAATGCTATCAAACACTATGAAAATTATTAAACAAGGAGGTAGAAAGACGAATGAAAGAACCAACCATGCTATAGTTCGAATGGGCAAGGCCGATCCCTTTTAGACTGCACCCAGAATTAAGAAACAAACTTAGGAAACATTTTTAATTAATTTATTCACCAGCACAATTAAAAACAGACTGCGTTTAAATTATTTGTTTCGGCGCATTGCCAGAAAAAATCAACTGAATGAAACGTTTAATATTTGCTGAAAATTGGTGGGGCAATGTTCTTTTTGCGGTATGTGAGACATAATCCAAACATTTAATTTGATGCCATATATACTTTAAGAACAGTGAAACGTGACGGAAAATGTGTATTGGGGAAGCTTCTCCTGGTGTGGGGTGGTTAAACAATTACGCGTATAGAGGGCACTATGAATCAATAGTCTGTGGCAACACAACACCGTTGATACGGAATAATACAGCACTGCCTTGTAAAATTCGTTTCACAGCAAACCATGTTTTGTGTCACTTTTGAATTCAACGTCTCTCTCATATTTTCATTCTTTTAGTTTGGTTAAGAAAAAAAGGGCTTTGCTAGAACGCTATAGAAATAAAAGAATAATTAATCTACAAAAAACGTTTGTTTTTATTTTAAACATTATAGGCCATATCCTGTAATTGGTGACCCCGAAAATAATAGAATAAAGGAAACTTTTTATTAAAGAACTTTTTAAAATAATACAGACATTCGACAATACTCGAGAAAATGAGTGTTGACCACAGTCCACCCCGAAGCAAGGATAATTTGTTGGACCTACCAAATCCTCCCAACTTAAATGTTTGCAACAGACCAATGGAGGAGGTTAATAAAACGAAATTGCAGTGGGGGCTATTGGTATACGCCAATTACCAAAGTTTTTACCACCAGACAGAGTAAACGCCATTAAAGATTACCCTAAGCCAGAAAATATTTTGGAACTTCGCCGATTTTTGGGAATTTTGAATTTTTATAGGAAATTTATTCCTAATGCGGCCACGATTCAGGCACCGCTAAATAGTTTATTCAAGGAATCAAAGAAAAACGATAAACGAAAAATTTACTGGAATTCAGATCTGGATAAATCGTTCGAATTATGCAAAACAAGTTTGGCGAATGAGACATTGCTAAATTTTCTGAAACCTGGAGCACCACTGACTCTAGTTACAGACGCTTCAGATTCAGCAGTAGGAGCTCATTTAGAACAACAAGTGCATGATCAATGGAAGCCAATGGCATTCTTTTCTTGTAAACTCAAACCATCACAGCGAAACTACAGTACGTATGATCGGGAGCTACTAGCGGTATATTTGGCTATCAAACATTTTAGACATCTCCTTGATGGTCGTAATTTTGTTGTCCGTACAGACCACAAGCCATTGATATACCCCTTTCAACAAAAATTGGATAAAGCATCACCTCGTCAGGTACGCCACTTAAATTTGATTGGTCAGTACACGACGGATATAATACATGTTTCCGGTTCTGAAAATACAGTGGCTGATGCTCTCTCAAGAGTCAATGAAATCAGTATGCCTGAAACGGTTTCCTTACATGAAATTCAACTCCATCAGGCAAGTGACACAGAATTACAAGATATTTTAGATGAGCATACATCTTTACGCCTACAAAAAATTCCGTTAGAGCCGAACATCGAAATATATTGTGATACGTCAACAAATTCAAAAATATGTGCATACATACCCCATCCTTTGAGACGAAAAACTTTCAACTTAATGGCTTGTCTCATCCTGGTAAAAGATCAACATTAAAGCAAATGCGACAAAAGTACATTTGGCCATCAATGAATCGAGACGTAAGCAATTGGGTACGGGAATGTTTAGACTGTCAAAGATCAAAAGTTGGTAAACATACACATTTGGAGCCAAAACAGTTCCAAGAAGTTGACAACCGCTTCGAGCATGTCCATATAGACATTATAGTTCTGCCGGAGTATATGGGTTACAGATACTGTCTAACAATGATAGACCGCTTCTCTCGTTGGCCGGAAATCGTGCCATTGAAAGAGATGTCAGCGGGAACAGTAGCAGAAAAGTTTTACAGTTTTTGGATTTCTCGATTTGGTTCTCCTAAGACCATAACTACCGACCAAGGGTCTCAATTCGAGTCCGCACTTTTTTCATCCCTTACACGTTTAATTGGGGCTCAAAGAATTCGGACAACGCCTTACCATCCAGCATCAAATGGCATGATCGAACGTTGGCACCGAACATTAAAGGCTGCTCTTATGTGCAACCATGAAACAGCATGGTTGGAAATTTTACCTACAGTATTACTTGGTCTTAGAACGTGTTTTAAAGAGGATATAGGATGTTCTGCGGCTGAAATGTTATATGGAACCACACTTCGTGTTCCAGGGGAATATTTTTCCAATGTTGACGAAATATCAAATCAACCTTTTTTCTTGGACAAATTCCGTGAATACATGCGTCAGATTCGTGCAGCACCGGCTTTGCTAGAACGCTATAGAAATAAAAGAATAATTAATCTACAAAAAAACGTTTGTTTTTATTTTAAACATTATAGGCCATATCCTGTAAGTCTAGCCTCATATAGATGAAAATGCTTCAGAAATAAAAGTAGGTACAAGATAACGATCCTAAATAATCCTTAACAGTGACAGAAAATCGATCTTGTACAATGGGCCGTAGATTCCCCGGTTCTAAACCTGATCGATGATCTGTTTGGCGACGTAGACATACGAATTAACCGTACTAATGCTAAAAATTTAAATACTAAATGGGAAAAAATCCAAAAGACATGGTTTTCCATGCCCCTGAAAAGCTTTCGGAAATAAGTATCGTCAATGCAGCGTCGTTTCAATGTCGTTATGAAAAGTAAAGGTTATCCAACACATTGAGTAATTAAATATTTGTTTTAAAGGAAATAAAAAGATTTTTAAGTTTTACTAATGGGTGTTAGTTAATTTTTACAATCAAAGAGTAACTCGTTTCGAAAAAAATTCTAAAGAAATAAAATTCAGAGAAAGTTTGAAAGATTTTGGTTCCTTTTAATAAATAAGTCGTAGCACTGTGGCTGAAATTTTGATTTCATTGGCCAAAAGTTTAAGTTTTTTTGTCACCGATTTTTAAAATTTTAACGTCATTTCGTAGCTAATATATCCAGATTAAGGTAGCAAAAAAATTACGTTAAACTATTGCTAATTGTGGGCGTGGCATGCTGTCAAACACTGTTTTTTTAATCTCAGTCAGAAAAAAGTGATTTTTTTTGTTTTTTATCACAAAAAAATGGTTACTAGTCGTAAGTTATCATCGATAATGACCTGCAGTCTTTTTGACAAGGTTTTAGGATTACAGTCTTTAGTTGTTGTAAGTGGTCACAGCCCTACCGTTTAATATTAGGGGCGTTATGAAATGTTTATTAAACTACTGTATTTTTGTTAAATTTCAACTTTAGTGGAATAGAACTTCTAGGAAACAAAAGGTAACAAGAAACTTATACCACCCGGAGAAAGGTGAAAGTGTCCTCTTTAACCCTATTTATACTTTTGCACCCGTGACGAACACTTTTTTCATTTTAAAGAAATTGCTCAAAAAAATTTCAAATTACGGTAAGCCAATTAACTAAAGTCCAGACAAAATCATTACACAATACCGATGCATATGAATTTGGATTATCACCACTACATGCAAGAATACTACTTGTGGAACACATACTAAAAATCAGTTATGATTTGGATTTCGTGTGTTCAGGATCAATAAGAAACAACGAAACCAACAAAGGGTTAAGAAGTCCAAAACAGAAACATTTTCAAGATGAATATCGCAAATTTGGATTGATTATAGATTAGCCAAAACAAGGGTCAGGCAATACAAATGATGGCAATACCACAAGAAGATTCTTTTCAGATTCAGAAACAGCATCTGAAATAACAGGAGTGAATTTAAACCTTATTTTCAGATTTAAAATAATCCTAGAAGTACTTGCGCGCAATTAAGAAATTGACTCTAGAAAATTTGGAGATTATGCTTTGGAAACTGCAAAAATATATATATGTCTGCAACAGGTCACAACATCCTTTATCATGCGGAAGATGTTATTAATATCAGATCTATCAGAGGAGGCTCAGGAAGAAATTTATAAGGATTATAGATTTTATAGAGAGCACAATACTAGAAAAATTTCACAAAATTCCACAAATGAAGATCTATTTTATATATTACTGGCAACATCAGATCCGTTCATTTGCAGTATTCGAAAGTGGAACATCGGGATTTAGATGAAGAAGTCAAACAAGTAAGAAAATTATAATACCCTATTATGATACCCTATACCATGCGTTTAGAGACCCTATCTCATAGGCCCAACTAACTGGACATAAGCATAAACAAAATTTGAGTGGGATTTTTATTAATTTTTTTGGCTGCAGATATGAAAAAGTTCATATCGGATGCTATATCTATATGGGGACTAGGCCCAAAAATGGACCGATCCTGACCATGTTTGGTAAAGTCTCTTGTATTTTGCAAAAATATATACAAACAAAATTTGAGAAGAATCAGTGCAATATTTTTGTTTTTTGGTAGATTTAATACGGATCATTTTTGGACTACTGATTAATGGATGTAGTATATACATACAAACCCAATTTGACTAAGATTTGTATGATAATTTGGATCTTATGGCAATATATGTTGATTTCATGGGGGTCATTTATATGGGGGCTAGGTCTGAACATGGACCGATTCTCACCAATTTCAACAGCGTTCATACCATGGCCGATAAAAGAATAAATGTCAAATTTCATCAAAATATATTCATATTTGCGACCTGCAGTTTGATTACAAGCTTTACATGGACACACAGACGGACGGACGGACATCGTTAAATCGAATCAGATAGTGATTATGATTCGATCGGTATAATTAAAGATGGGTGTAGGTCAAATATTTTTGGTTGTTACAATCAGCAGCACAAAGTCATTATACCCAAACCACATAGTGGTATAGGGTATAATTAAGTGTGTTCATAATTATATCCTATACCACTATGTAAGTCAGGGTGTAATGACTTTCTGCTGATGTTTGTAACTATCTTTTATTATACCGATCGACTCAGAATCACTTTCTGATCTGAGTCGATTTAGCGATGGCCGTCCGTCCGGCCGTCTATCTGTGTGTCCATGTAAACCTTGTAATCAAACCACATGTCCCAACTATGAATACATTTTAATGAAATTTAGTATATAAACTTCTATCGGCTGTTGAAATTAGTGAAAATCGGTTCATGTTCAGACCCATACAAATGAACGCTATGAAATCGATTTAGCTTGTCATATAATCCAAATTATCATATACTTAGCTCTTGGTAAAATTGGGTCTGTGTATTTTTATTACATCCATTTATCAGTAGCCCAAAAATAAACCCTGTTGGATTATTCTTAGTCATAGCCCCCATATGAAGATAATTCCCGATCTTCACTGAAATCTATCAAAAAACTAAAATATTGCACAGATTTTTCTCAAATTTGGTTTATGTATGTTTATGCATAAAATAAGTGACCCTACGAAATATGGTCAGGATCGGTCCATTTTTTGACCTAGTCCCCATGTAAATATATTATCCGATATTAACTTTTTCGTATTCGAAGGCAAAAAAATTAATAACAATGCCACTCAAATTTGGTTTATGCTTATTTTCTATATCCAATTAGGTGGACCTAAGAGATAGGGTCTCTAAAAGCATGGTATAGGGTATAGTATACTAAAATTTTCTTAATTGTTTTTTTTTTTTTTTATAAAACGTGCTATTTAAAATGTTGCCACTGTATGTACCTAAAAATATATATTTCTTTTTTTATATTTCTTCATCAAATTAAGATAAATTTAATGATATTTATTTTTTTTTATAAAGCCTTATGTAAGTTTATTTATAAATAAACAAAAATGTACGTCTTTCAAAATATATTGTTAAGATGCTAAAAATTGCAACCGTATCGGCAGGTACGTAAGAAAGTAAATTACTAACAAGCCGCAGCAGCAGCTGACCAATATGTTACTGTCAATATTTATTATTGTTGTAAACAATTTATATTTAATTATTAATTTAACAATAAACTTGTTAACTAGAAACGAGAACAAATTACCAATATATCTTAAATTTATTGAAAATAATAAAATACGAAACTTTTTTTAAGTGATCACTTTGAATGGAGGCGATGTGTTGATGTGGTTACTTTAATATTCTTACAGCGTTTATCTGGAATTAATGGAAAAAATTATAGAAAAATTGCACGTTTTTTTTACTTAGAATTATAGCCTACAGCCGTGTCAAGATGTATATCAGTTAGAAGGGGAAGCATCTCGTCATACTCATGTGTGGTAATTAATGCAAAGCAATAGTGGGCGCTTCTTTGTTTTTTGTATTTTTTTAAAGTCTGGAAATGACTGTGATCGTAGCACAGATTAAATTTATGAGTTAAGAAAATACCACTAAAAATTAATGTAAAGACGGAATCCGTAGAGTTTTTCCGCGATCTTCATGGCATCATTATAATGAAGTAAGTATCTATAATATTAATAGGCTAGGCGATTTCTTGTGACCGATGTTTTGTTCTACCGTTTTATACCGATTTTGACCAAACGTATAATATTTGAAAGGTATTTCTTTTTAGCTGTTTGCAGACTTACAGATTTTTAAATTTTTTCCTTTTTTTTTGAGTAAATTGCCTTTAAGGTTGCTACTAACACATGCATAAAATTATACAATGCTATGTGTGTGTTTATTTAATACTGTGTTTGTAATAAAAATGAGTTTGTTTTTCGTGTTGATTTGTGAATTGGCTATAATTGATTAGCATACTTTTAGGGCCTTTATTTAATGAAAAAATAAAATTTCCTAGAAAAATTCTACTAGTACATAAAATTATACATATGCTATGTGCTATGTGTGTGTTTATTAAATACGTTAATGTATTTGTGAATGAGTTTGTTATCTTTATTCACAATAATAATAATAAACCAAAAAAGTGTTGGTTTATAAATTGGCTAAGTTGAAAAATAAAGTTGCCTAGAAATTGCACTCGAATTTCGAGCGCTGGAATCTGCTAGTCTTATATAAATTGCACAACTAAACGTAGGTATTTTATAGTTTAGTAAACATGAATTTTAGGAAACTATATTAAATTTTTACAATTTTTCTAATTTTTCCATTTTACAAATTTCATTTCGTATAATAAAATTGCCCAAAAGGTTCTGATAATTTGCCAGATCATCTGTTTTCAATTTTTGATTTTGTTCTCCATAAGAAAAATTTAAATTTTATTTGCTATAGGGCGAGTGGAAACCTTCCCCTACGTAAATAATATCAACAATTTGCTCCTAATGACAGCTACTAAAACTATTTTAATTAACCCTTTTGTGTCCATGATTATTTTGTAGGCACTTTGTCTTCTTAATTGTGTTATTGCGATAGAAAATATAATCAACGAAATATTTTCCTTAAACAATTTTCATAAAAAGGGTGCCCCAATAAGAGTGCACGGCTGTGAAAGGCATTCGTTACAGGAAAATGATATCAGAGTTCGAGTGGCCTCAACGACATGTGGTTTCAGCAGGACGGCGATACCTGCCACACCGCGCACGAAACCATTGTTTCATTGGAGCAACGATTTACAGACCAAATCATCTTCTGAAATTCCGATATCAATTGGCCGCCAAGACTTGAAATCTCAGGTCTATGTGAATGAACCACGAACAATTGCTGAGCTCAATGCCAAGATCCAACGCGTCATTGGTGAAATAAAGCTACATCTTTGTTAAAATGTCATCGAACATTTCCTGAAGAGAGCAAGGGCATGTGTTGAGAGCCGCGGTGTACTGTGGCTGAAATTTTGATTTAATTGGCCAAAAGTCTAATTTTTTTGTCACCAATTTTTTAAATTTTAAAGCCAATTTGTAGCTAATATATCCAGATTAAGGTAGCCAACAAATTAGGCTCTGCAAACCCTAAATTATTTAATTTTTTTTTTTATAAAACTTGTTTTATAAGAATTTAATTAATAATATAATTAACAAAATAAAAGGAATTTTTTTTTGGGAACTTTCCTGACTAAAATGAGCCAAGAAAGGGTTAATAAATAGTAATATTATACTAATTTAACTTAAACGCTTGTAGCATGGGTTTTTCCATTGGTCTTATATAATTTTTAATTAGTTATTCACTGCCTGCTCTAAATTAAAAAAAAAAAAAAATATTGACAGCTAATTAAAAGTTACTAAATTTCTAAAGATGATGCACATTAGAGCGACGCTACATTTTTTACGCTACCATGGGCATTTCCACGCGTAGTGGCTGAAAATCATTTTTATTGGCCAAAATTCTGTAACTTTTGAACCCTTCAAAATATTTTTTTAATTTTTTTAAGTATAGATATTTAGTTGAACTTGAGCTAGTTTTAGTTTCATTGAAATTAATTGAGTACTTTTTAAGGAATTCTAGGTCAAAGTTGAACTTTTCTCATTTGTTTTAACTTTTAGCGTGAAATATGTTTTTTTTTTATATTTATTACCCGCTAAAAGTTAAAACAAATGAGAAAAGTTCAACTTTGACCTAGAATTCCTTAAAAGTATTCAATCAATTTTAATGAAATTAAAACTGACTCAAGTTCAACTAAATATCTATACATTAAAAAAAAATTACTAAAATATTTTTATCGGTTCAGATATAACGTAAAATTAAAAAGAAATTACCAAGTTGAAAATTATATGCTTACAGAGATATATCTGTGGTCAAAAACGATAACCGTATAAGTCGACTTAAGACTAATTTGAGTTATGTATGCTATCATATTCTACTAGAAATGCTTTATATTTATGTGAAATCCCCATTTCTCTAGCGCTGTTTAATAAAAAGTTATTAATGAAAACATACTGACCTAAGTCGTAATGAAGCCCCATTACATTTATATCAAAAGTTATTTTTCTCAAAATCATGATTTTCGACTTTCGGCGGTTAATGCTTGTGACCACTTATATTATTTCTAATAAACCTCCTATAAACACATAAATATTTTCAGATATTATTTGAATTTATTAAATCATATAAAGGTTTTTTTTCTCCCATTGTTGGTTAAAAATCATTAAAAAATAAAATGAAAACTATTTAATATCTTTAGATCCTATATATTTCTTGTTGCAATATCTATTTGTAAAGATAAGATCTCATATGTAAATATCAAACTTGTTAAAACATGTATATAAAGGAAGAATATATAATTGAAATTTTTATTTTTTAAAAATTGTCATATTTGGATTTTAATAATAATAATGTGATTTTTTTTAATGTTTACACTCAAAAAAATTTTTACACTAAAAAAAAAGAAGTATAATCAACTGGAAATTTTGCTATTACTACTGAAAAATTAAAAATTTTTTGCTGTCAAATTTTGAAAATTTTTGTGCACATAAAAAATCGTTAGTAATATTAACTAAAAGTCTTGCTATTACTACAAAAAGATTTATCATTTTTTGCTGTCAAATTTGTTAAGTTTAGCAAAATAAATGCGCTGAACATTAGCGCAATGATTCTGGGAGCAAATCGTCGCATTCGATTTTGAGTAAAATCAATCGAAATTCCATATTTTGGTTTATTATTTAAATAAGGTGGACAATCGTCGGACCTCGTTTCATCTTAATTATTAACTATGGACCGTAACTCGTTAGCTGTGACAGAGTAAAATTACTCTTAGTATTTATTTTGGAAAGCATTTCGATAACGAATGCAATGATTCGACCCCTGATTTTGATATGAAAATAAGGGTTTTTATTTTTGGAAACTTTCTTATTTATTAAAACATTTCATAAATACATATGTGGGTAAAAAAAACCTTTTAAAAATAAAAACTGCAATAGATTTTAATAGCATTTGTAAAAATTTTTTTACTATTACTATGTTTTTCGTACTTAAATAACAATGAAAGACAATTATAATTACTAGCAGATTCCAGCGCTCGAAATTCGAGTGCAATTTCTAGCCAACTTTATTTTCCAACTTAGCTAATTCACAAACCAACACTTTTTTGGTTTATTATTATTGTGAATGAAGAAAACAAACTCATTAACAAACAGCAAATTTAATAAATACACACATAGCATATGTATAATTTTATGTATGTGTTAATAGTAACTTTAAATGCAATTTATTCCAAATAAAGGACAAAATTTAAAAATCTGTAAATCTGGAAAATAGCTAAAAAGAAATACCTTTCAAATAATATACGTTTGGTCAAGATCGGGATAAAATGGTAGAACAAAACATTGGCCACAAGAAATCGCCTAGCCTATAAATATTATAGATTATTCATTTGATTCAAATATTCATTGCAAATATTCCAAAGTTTGTCTGTGTTATATCTGTTCTCCAGTTTTTCCAATACTGGAGATGAACGGATCTGACGTTGCTTATAATATATTATATAGATCTTCATTTGTGGAATTTCGTGAAATTTTTCTAGTATTGTGCTCTCTATAAAATCTGTAATCGTTATTAATTTTTTGCTGTACCTCCTCTGATTGATCTCCAAGTGGCACCAAATGATATTTAAAGACATCTTCTAAATGTTGGAGACATATTTCTTCTTGGGTACTTGGTTGTATATATTTTTGCAGTTTCCTTAGCATAATCTTCAAATTTTCTAGAGTCAATTTCTTCATTGCACGCAAGTACTTCTTGGATTATTTAAAATCTGAAAATAAGGTTTAAATCCACTCCTGTTATTTCAGATGCTGTTTCCGGATCTGAAAAGAATCTTCTTGCAGTAATGCCATCATTTGTATTGCCTTAACCTTGTTTTGGTTGATCTATAGTCAATAAAAATTTGCGATATTCATCTTCAACATGTTTCTTTTTTGAACTTCTTAACTCTTTGTTGGTTTCGTTGTTTATTATTGATCCATCATAACTGATTTTTTGTATGTGTTCCATAAGCCGTATTCTTGCATGTAATGGTGATAATCCAAATTCATAGGCATCGGTATTATCTAATGATTTTGTCGGGACTTGGTTTAATTGGCTCACCGTAATATGAAAATATTTTTAAAGTAATTTCATTAAAATGAAACAAGTAAGAGAATTATAGTCGGTCTAGACCTACTATATGATACCCTATACCATGGTTTAGAGACCCTATCTCTTTGGTCCAACTAATTCGATATAGAAAATAAGCATAAACCAAATTTGAGTGGCATTGTTATTAATTTATTTGGCTGCAGATATGAAAAGTTCATATCGAGTGCTATATTTATATGGGGACTAGGTCGAACAATGGACCGATCCTGACCATATTTGGTAAGGTCACTTATTTTTTGCAAAATCCTTTACAAACCAAATTTGAGAAAAATCTGTGCAATATTTTTGGTTTTTGATAGGTTTAAGTGAATATCGGGAAGCAGCTTTACATGGGGGCTATGACTAAGAATTCTCCTACAGGGTTTATTTTTAGACTACTGATATACACAAACCGAATTTGACTGAGATCTATATGACAATTTGGATCGTATGGCAATTTATGTCGATTTCATAGGGGTCATTTGTATGGCGACTAGGTCTGAACATGGACCGAATTTCACCAATTTCAACAGCATTCATCCTATGGCCAATCAAAGCTTACATACCAAATTTCATCAAAATATATTCATATCTGCGACCTGTAGTTTGTTTACAAAGTTTACATGGACACACAGAAAGTGATTCTGGGTCGATTGCTATAATAAAAGATGGATCTAGGTCAAATATTTTTTGTGTATAGTATAAAAAGTGTTCTACCCACGGGTCTTCACGGGTGCAAAAGTATATATAGGGTTAAAGAGGACACTTTCACCCTTCTCCGGGTGGTATACGTTTCTTGTTCCCTTTTGTTTCCTAGAAGTTCTATTCCACTAAAGTTTAAATTTGCTTAAAATATAGTAGTTTAATAAATATTTCATAACGCCCCTAATATTAAACGGTAGGGCTGTGACCACTTACAACAACTAAAGACTGTAATCCTACCAACCTTGTCAAAAAGACCGCAGGTCATTATCGATGATAACTTGCGACTAGTAACCATTTTTTGTGATAAAAAACAAAAAAAATCACTTTTTTCTAACTGAGCAGTAGTTTATCCTAATTTTTTGACTACCTTAATCTGGATATTAAGCTACAAATTGGCGTAAAATTTTAAAAATCGGCAAAGAATTAAACTTTTGGCCAATGAAATCAAAATTTCAGCCACAGTGTTATGTAATAAAATAAAAAATCATGTGAGTCCGATCACAGGGTAGATGTATAAACACCCAGTAATTAAAGATAATTTTGTGGCACTTTTTTTAAATCAAACAGAAAGCGTCATCTATGTATCAGCTGCAGGGGCTCTGCGAATATAAAAATATTTATTATTATTTACTGGTTAATTTTTACTTTTTCGTTTTTCATTTTTATTTTCCATTTTTTATTTTCCATTTTTTTTTTATTTTTCATGTTTTTATTTTTCAATTTTCATTTTCATTTTTCATTTTTAATTTTTCATTTTTCAGTTTTCATTTTTCATTTTTCATTTTTCATTTTTCATTTTTCATTTTTATTTTTAATTTTTCATTTTTCATTTTTCATTTTTCATTTTTCATTTTTCATTTTTCATTTTTCATTTTTCATTTTTAATTTTTCATTTTTCATTTTTCATTTTTCATTTTTTATTTTTCATTTTCCATTTTTATACCTTATACCACTATGTGGTTTGGGTATAATGACTTTGTGCTGCTGTTTGTAACAATCAAAAATATTTGACCTAGACCCATCTTTAATTATACCGATCGAATCAGAATCACTTTCTGAGTTGATTTAACAATGTCCGTCCGTCCGTCCGTCTGTGTGTCCATGTAAAGCTTGTAATCAAACTGCAGGTCGCAAATATGAATATGTTTTGATGAAATTTGGTATATAAGTTTTATCGACCATGGGATGAACGCTATTGAAATTGGTGAGAATCGGTCCATGTTCAGACCTAGCCCCATACAAATTACCCATATGAAATCGACATAAATTGCCATAAGATCCAAATTGTCATATAGATCTTACTCAAATTGGGTTTGTATGCGTTTATTACATCCACTAATGAGTAGTCCAAAAATGATCCCTTTGACCCCATATAGAGCTGCTTCCCGATCTTCACTTAAATCTATTAAAAAACAAAAATATTGCACTGATTCTTCTCAAATTTTGTTTGTTTGTTTTTTGCAAAATACAAGAGACTTTACCAAACATGATCAGGATCGGTCCATTTTTGGACCTAGTGCCTTTATAGATATAGCATCCGATATGAACTTTTTCATATCTGCAGCCAAAAAAATTAATAAAAATCCCACTCAAATTTGGTTTTTGCTTATTTTCAATATCCAGTTAGTTGGGCCTAAGAGATAGGGTTTCTAAACGCATGGTATAGGGTATCGTATAGTCGGTCTAGACCGACTATAATTTTCTTACTTGTTTATTTTTCATTTTTTGTTTTTCATTTGTAATTTTTAATTTTTTATTTTCTATTTTTAATTTTTTATTTTTCAATTTTCATTTTCATTTCTCATTTTCATTTTCATTTTCATTTTTTATTTTTCATTTTCCATGTTTCATTTTTAAATTTTGATTTTTAATTTTTAATTTTTAATTTTTTATTTTTCATTTCTCATTTTTCATTTTTATTTCTCATTTTCCATTTTTTATTTTTCATTTTAAATTTTTCATATTTCAGAACGTTTTCATAACGCTATTCGCTCCCTCATTTTATCTCCAAACACTTCCTAATGAAATCGTGCCTTCATTTTTTCTCCAAACACTTTCCAATGAATTGTCCCTCCATTTTATCTCCAAACACTTCCTTTTTACTGTAATCCGTTTATTTTTTATTTTTATTTATTTTTTATTTATGTTTGATTAGCATTAATATTAAATGCAGTGGTAATTGTGTTATTTACATGGAATAAATTAAAACGTTAAGAATACTTCTAAATGATTGAGGAAATTAATTATAAATGTTTATAAAACGTAAAGAAATAAACTGCAGAAAACAGAGACAAAAAGTTATTACATGTCATAATATTTTCACCAAAGCAATCTTAAGTCACACCGATATAGTCTAACGTCTTACATCTTACATCTTACGCTGTTTTTGTGATTGTATTGTGAAATAGGTTTTTACCCCCCGCGCGTATAGATGTTTACACATCAATAAATGGCAAAATTACAATTAAAAGGATGCATAGGAATGTTATCGCCTTCGAAAGTTGCCCGTTCTTTTTTTTAAAGCGAGTACAGTGGGATCCAATGGGTTAATAATAATGATGTTTATAAATTTCGCATGTTTGCAAAATTTCATTTGTCTAAGAAGTTAAGAGGGCATCATTTTGTTATATGTATACTCATACTCAAAGTTTTTTTTATTTTTATTTATCTTTTATTTTTGTATTATTTTTTTTTACTCTATTTTTTTTCGATTTCGTTTTCAGTTGATTTGCCGGCCGGCAAATGCAAATTAAGTAAAATAAAAAAAATATTAGTATACTTGAGAGTTGCTTTTGAAGGAACAACTTCTAGAATAGCAAACAATATTGTTTTTAAGCTTCGTTTCTACAATCTTTAGTTAATTCAAGTTTATTGCGAAATCAAAGTTTAAAAAATATCAGGACAAACCATACAAAACTGGAAAATTTTATTATGCTACACAGGGCATAGATTTAGAAGAAGATTACGAATCAAAAACTAGTGGATTTTCTAAGCTCGTTTTGAAGGATATTAGAGTAATGTTTTTTAAAAATCTTGTCCAGTTTGAATTAATAGATGGAATTAATATTTGGTTCAATTAACTAACTGCAGAAGAAAACCGAACTGGAAGCGATTTCTGAGTAATTTGGAAATCTTTAAATTAAAGATATTTCTAGAAATCTAGTTAGAAATCTTCATCTATATATCTGTGGTCACAAGCGATAACCGCCTAAGACGACTTAAGCACGATTTGAGTTATGTATGCTGTCACATTCTACTAAAAATGCTTATATTTTCGTGAAATCCCCATTTCTCTAGCGTTGTTTATTAAAAAGTTATTAATAAAAATATACTGACCTAAGTCGTAGTGAAGCCCCATGACATTTATATAAAAAGTTATTTTTTTCCAAACCACGATTTTCGACTTTGGTGTTAATGCTTAGGTGGTTAATGTTTGTTTCTTTGTAGCTTATATAGTAGGAAGCTAAACCATTCAACCGATCTTCCTGAAATTTTATAGGTTATAAATTTTTTGACATTTTTAGTGAGCGTGGAACTTCCCATGTAAAGTGAATATTTAATATCTCGAGTTCTATGACAGAGACAGTTTTCGGAATTTGTATGAGGTTATCTATTATTAATGTGGGAGGGATCGGACCAATGGGCCTGGCACCACCATACAAAATAAATATTAAATGACATATATCTGGAGTATTGTAATCGTGAGAGCCTTGGGACTTTGTGTGAGCCCATAAGATATTCATGTGTTTAGTCGAACAACAAATGGGTGTGGTCGGAGCTGTTGGCAGGTACCGCCCATACAAAGTAAATATATAATATCATGTAACTTGAGTACTAAAATAGTGAAAGCATTGGGACTGTTTGTGAGTTCATAAGTTATCAATGTTATTACTCGGAAAAGAATTGGGCGGGATCGGATCAGTGTCATATATGTGGAGCATTGTAATAGCGAACGCCTTGGGACTTTGTCTGAGTTCATGGGTTATTAATGTGGGTAGTCGGCCTAAAAATGGGCGGGATCGGATTTATAGGCGTGGCACCCCCCATACAAAGTAAATTTTTAATGTCATATATTTGGAGTACTGTATTTTCTATGACCTTGGAACTTTGTGTGAGTTCACAAGTTATTAACGTGAAAAGTCGGACAAAAATTGGGCGAGATCGGACCAATAGGCGTGGCACCTCCTATACAAATATAATGAAGTACTATGAAAATGACAGTCTTGAAACTTTTGACAAGTACATTAATTAACAATGTGAGTATTCGTGAAAAGTATGGTCGAAATCACCAAAAACATAAATCATCAAAACCGAAAATCGCGAATAACAAAAATGCCAAAATCGAAAATCGCAAAAAATGAAAATAGCCAAAATCAAAAATCACAAAAAACTAAAACCGTCAATGTCAAATTTCGCCAAACCGGCCATAGCGAAAAACAGAAATCTCCAAAAACAAATTTTGTTAGAATCAACAATAGCAAAAAACAAAAATCGCCAAAATTAAGAATCGCAAAAAATTCGCTGAAGCCAAAATCGCCACAATCAAAAATCGGTAAAATCAAAAATAGCCAAAATAAGAAATCGCAAACAAACAAAAATCGTCAAAATCAAAAATAGCAAAAAAAAAAAAAAAAAAAAAACAAAAGTCGCCAAAATCAAAAATTGCCAAAATAAGAAATCGCAAACAAACAAAAATTGTCAAAATCAAAAATAGCAAAAAAAAAAAAACAAAAGTCGCCAAAATCAAAAATTGCCGAAACAGACTATCGCGAAAAACAAAAATCAACAAAAACGAAAATTGCCAGAACCGAAAAGCGAGAACAACAAAAATCGAAAAGAAAAAAAATCGCTAAAATCAACAAAAATTGCAAAAAAACAAAAATCGCAAAATTAAGAATCGCAAAAAATCCGCTAAAGCCAAAATCGCCAAAATCAAAAATCGGTAAATCAAAAATCGCCAAAATAAAAAATCGCAAATAAACAAAAATTGTCAAAATAGCAAAAAAAAAAAAAAAAAAAACAAAAATCACCAAAATCAAATATTACCAAAACAGACCATCGCGAAAAACAAAAATTGCCAAAAATAAAAATTGCCAGAACCGAAAATCGAGAACAACAAAAATCGAAAATAAAACAACAATCGCTAAAATTAATAATGTCAAAAAAATCGCAAAAAACAACAATCGCCAAGATAAAAAATAACAAAAAACAAAATTCTCCAAAATCAAAAATCGCCAATAACCGAAAATCGCGAATAACAAAAATCGTCAAAATTAAAAATCTTCTAAATAAAAAATTTGCCAAAACCTAAAATCGGGAATAACAAAAATCGCAGCAAAAAAATAGTCCAAAATCATAAATCGCCTGAACCGAAAATTGCGAGTGACAAAAATCGAAAAGAAAACAAAAATCGCTAAAATCAACAAAAATTGCAAAAACCAAAAATCGCAAAATTAAGAATCGCAAAAAGTCCGCTAAAGCCAAAATCGCCAAAATAAAAAATCGGTAAAATCAAAAATCGCCAAAATAAAAATTCGCAAACAAACAAAAATCGTCAAAATCAAAAATAGCAAAAAAAAAAAGTCGCCAAAAACAAAATTGCCAAAACAGACCATCGCGAAAAACAAAAATCGCTCAAAAATAAAAATTGCCAGAACCGAAAATCGAGAACAACAAAAATCGAAAAGAAAACAAAAATCGCTAAAATTAATAATGTCAAAAAAAAAAAAACGCAAGAAACAACAATCGCCAAGATCAAAAATAACAAAAAACAAAATTCTCCAAAATCAACAATCGCCAATAACCGAAAATCGCGAATAACAAAAATCGTCAAAATTGAAAATCTTCTAAATCAAAAATTTGTCAAAATCGAAAATCAGGAATAACAAAAATGGCAACAAAAAAATAGTCCAAAATCATAAATCGCCAAAACCGAAAATTGCGAATAACAAGAATCGCCAAAATCAAAAACACCACAAATCAAAAATCACATAAAACAAAAATTGCTAAAATCAAAAAATTGCAAAAATTCAATAATCGCCAAAGTCAAAAATCGCCAAAATCAAAAAGTGCCACAATCTAAAGTCGCAAACACAAAAATCGTCAAAATCAAAAATTGCCAATTTTGTCTCCAAAATGTTTAACCAGTTTTTTATTTCGTTACGATGGGTGTAGCGAAGTGCATCGGGTTACAGCAAGTAGTGTATACAACTGAACTTTATTTTAACGAAAGATGCTAAAACTGATCTGATTTTATTAATAATAAAGTTAATAGCTAGTTTTTATACAGATTATTTAAGATTGAATAAAACCTGCTTTATAAATATTAATGAGCTTTGGAGAAACATCAAAACAAAAAAGTGCACCTCTTGAATAATAAACTATTTTTTTATGAATAAATGCAAAGTAATTAAATGAAGGGGAGGACTTGGTTTAGAAAGCCTGTTTTTTTTAACGATTATCATTTTTTATTTTTAAATTACATAAATAAATAAAACATGCTGAACGTTTCTAGAAATAGAAATAAAAATTTATTCAAATTTATGAATCATTTTTAAGTGGGGTAAGGCATAGTTGTGAAGACTTACCTAACAGAGTTGTGCCACTGTGTACAAGATAACGAGAGTAACTTTTTTGAGATTTTCATAATATGTTTGCTTCAAAGCTGGCAAAGTTGTCTTTATTCAGAATTAAAGAGATTTTTTCAAATATGATTTGAAATATTTTTTCATTGGCAATGAAAAAATAATTTCGTATTTTTACTACAAAAATAATTTTGGGAAATTAAATTAAACGGAAATAAAAAATCCAGTATTTTTTTCTAGTATAGAGTTTTGAAAATTTTGAGAAAAACCTTTTTTGTTTTTTTTTAATGGAATTGCCATTACGACTGGGTGCGACGGCCTATAACTTTAATATTTTTCGATAATTCGTTCTGATATTTACATTTTTTTTTGGTGGCTTTCACTATCGATTTCAGTTTAAAAAAAATCGCTTTTGAAGGTTCTTCTGACCTTAAAACGACAACAAAAAAAAAAAAAAAAAAAAACGAATACAACAATTAAATTATAGTCGGTCTAGACCTACTATACCAGGCGTTTCGAGAGATGATTTCGGATACAGTTTGCTGAGACAATAACTGCATATAGAAATTAAGCATAAACCAACTTTTAGTGCTATTTTTATTAATTCGTAGCCTGGAGGTATGAAAAAATTCATATCTGATGCAATTTTTATATGGGGACTAAAGTCATTTATTATTCACGAAACCATTTGTAAACTACATTTGAGAAAAATCTATGAAATATTTTTGGTTTTGATAGATTAAGTGAAGATCGGGAAGCAGTCTTATACGGGGACTATGTCTAAAAATTATCCTACAGGGCTTATTCTCGGTCTACTGATAAGTAGGTATAATACACACACATACTCCAAATTTTACCCAAATACATATGAGAATCCGGATCTTACAGGTACCGACTTTCACCAATTTCAATACCGTTCGCCCTATGGTGTATAAAAGCTTTTGTAGTTTGATTACAAGGTTTACATTTAAACACAGACGGACGGACAGACAGACGGGCGGACACTCACCATTTATTATACCGATCGACTGGGTATAATAAAAGAAAGTGATTTTAAGTATATCGGTATCATAAAAAATGGTTCTAGGTCAATTATTTTTGATAGTTACAAACATCAGGCAGAACCGTATTTAGAATAAAAAAAAATGCTTACAGGAAAAATTAGTGCTTTTCAAAACATATTTAACCTGAAAATTATTTGAATTTACAAGTGAAGAAGTGGTGTGAATAAAATAATTTAAATAAAAAAAATTTTATTAAGGTTTTTCGAGTTCTAAAATATTTCGATGTGACAAAAAAGTATTTGCTCTAAAATTTCTTAAAGTGGCAAACTCTTTGAAGAAAATTTATTTTGATAATTTCAAAAGGCTCGAGCTTAACTTAGATTATTTTTGATAATCCTTTCAAATATTTTTTGGTCTGCAACTTCTTACCCTAGTCAAATTTAAGTTAGATTAGAGAGTTTAATTTTCGAACCTTTTAGAGTTGTTAAAGAATGCTCAGAAGGAGAGGATTTCTCTAAAAGAACATTAAAAAAAGACATGTAAGTCTGAACACAGGGGAGATGTGTAAACATCTAGTAATTAAAGATTTTTTTATGGCCTTTTTTGAAATCAAACATTTATGTATCACTTATAGCAATCAACTGCAGGGGCTCTGCTAATATAAAAATAATTATTATTATTTATTATTTCAACAGGTTAATTTTAAATTTTTCGTTTTTATTTTTAATTTTTTTAATTTTTCGTTTTTCATTTTTATTTTCTATTTTTTATTTTGTTCATTTTTCATTTTTCGCTTTTCATTTTTCATATTTTATTTTTTATTTTTCATATTTTATTTTTTATTTTTCATTTTTTATTTTTCTTTTTTCACTTTTCACTTTTTATTTTTTTTTTTTGCATTTTTCATTTTTTATTTTTTATTTTAAATTTTTTATTTTTTTTTTTATTTTTTATTTTTTATTTTTAATTTTTAATTTCTAATTTTAAATTTTTAATTTTTTATTTTTAATTTTTAATTTTTAATTTTTAATTTTTAATTTTTAATTTTTAATTTTTAATTTTTAATTTTTAATTTTTAATTTTTAATTTTTAATTTTTAATTTTTAATTTTTAATTTTTAATTTTTAATTTTTAATTTTTAATTTTTAATTTTTAATTTTTAATTTTTAATTTTTAATTTTTAATTTTTAATTTTTATTAATTTTTAATTTTTAATTTTTCTACTTTTTTCATTTTTCATTTTCCATTTTTCATTTTTCGTTTTTCATTTTCTATTTTCTATTTTTTCATTTTTCATTTTCCATTTTTTTTAATATTTTATTTTTCATATTTTATTTTTAATTTTTAATTTTTAATTTTTAATTTTTAATTTTTAATTTTTATTTTTAATTTTTAATTTTTAATTTTTAATTTTTAATTTTTAATTTTTAATTTTTAATTTTTAATTTTTAATTTTTAATTTTTAATTTTTAATTTTTAATTTT